>JAFBJU010008949.1:253-67753 GCA_016785305.1 Colistium nudipinnis
AAGGTAAGGCTATAGTAAGGCGTTTTTTGTCAGCCTTTGGACGACAGAAAAGTCCTCTAAAAAACAGAGTTTTCACTTTTTCCACTTTATTTCCGCACCTACCCTGTTTTTAAGCCCTGCCGATGCTGCTGTGGAAGTTCGGAGTATTTTCAACATGATTGAAAATTTGGAATTTTGGGGCCGAAAGTAAGGCTATAGTGAGTTTTTTTTTTGTCAAACTTTGGACGACAGTAAAGTCCCCAAAAACAAGCATGTTTTCACTTTTTTCACTTTATTTCTGCACCAATTCTGTTTTTAAGCCCTGACGATGCTGCAGTGCAAGATTTGAGTGTTTTCAACATGTTTGAAAACGTGGAATTTTTGGGCCGAAGGTAAGACTATAGTAAGGGTTTTTTGGCAAACTTTGGAAGACAGAAAAAGGCCCAAAAAATGAGCATGTTTTCAGTTTTTTCACTTTATTTCTGCAACTATTCTGTTTTTAAGCCCTGAAGATGCCGTAGTGCAAGTTTTGAGTGTTTTCGACATGTTTGAAAATGTGGAATTTTTGGGCCTAAGGTAAGGCTATAGTAAGGCATTTTTTGTCAGCCTTTGGACGACAGAAAAGTCCTCTAAAAAACAGAGTTTTCACTTTTTCCACTTTATTTTCGCACCTACCCTATTTTTAAGCCCTGCCGATGCTGCTGTGCGAGTTTCGAAGGTTTTCAACATGTTTGAAAATGTGGAACTTTTAGGCAGAACTTAAGGGTATAGCAAGGCATTTTTTGTCACTTTTTCGATGTCAGAAAAGTCCCCAAAAACGAGCATGTTTTCACTTTTTCCACTTTATTTTTGCACTTATCCTATTTTTAAGCCCTGCCGATGCTGCTGTGCGAGTGTTTTCAACATGTTTGAAAATTTGGAATTTTGGGGCCGAAGGTAAGGCTATAGTAAGGCTTTTTTTTGTCAGACTTTGGACGACAGGAAGTCCCCAAAAACGAGCATGTTTTCACTTTTTTCGCTTTATTACCGCACCTACCCTGTTTTTAAGCCCTGCCGATGCTGCTGTGCGAGTTTCGTGTTTTCAACATGTTTGAAAATGTGGAATTTTAGGGCCAAAGGTAAGGCTATAGTAAGGCATTTTTTTGTCAGACTTTGGAAGACAGAAAGTCCCAGAAAACGAGGTTGTTTTCACTTCTTTAACTTTATTACCGCACCTACCCTGTTTTCAAGCCCTGCCGATGCTGCTGTGCGAATTTCGTGTTTTCAACATGTTTGAAAATTTGAAATTTTTGGGCAAAAGATAATGCTATTGAAATGTGTTTTTTTGTCAAACTTTGGAAGACAAGGAGTCCCCAAAAACTAGCATGTTTTCACTTTTTTCACTTTATTTCCGCACCTACCCTGTTTTTAAGCCCTGCCGATGCTGCTGTGGAAGTTCGGAGTATTTTCAACATGATTGAAAATTTGGAATTTTGGGGCCGAAGGTAACGCTATAGTAAGGCGTTTTTTTGTCAGACTTTGGACGACAGAAAAGTCCTCTAAAAAACAGAGTTTTCACTTTTTCCACTTTATTTCCGAACCTACCCTATTTTAAGCCCTGCCTATGCTGCTGAGCAATTTTCGAGTGTTTTCGACATGTTTGAAAATGCGGAATTTTTGGCCTGAAAGTAAGGCTATAGTAAGGTTTTTTTTTGTAAAACTTTGGACGACAGTAAAGTCCCCAAAAACGAGCATGTTTTCACTTTTTTCACTTTATTCCCGCACCTACCCTGTTTTTAAGCCCTGCCGATGCTTCTGTGCGAGTTCCGAGTGTTTTCAACATGTTTGAAAATTTAGAATTTTTGGGCCGAAGGTAAGGCTATAGTAAGGCATTTTTTGTCACTTTTTCGACGACAGAAAGTCCCCAGAAACAAGCATGTTTTCACTTTTTTCACTTTATTTCTGCACCAATTCTGTTTTTAAGCCCTGACGATGCTGCAGTGCAAGTTTCGAGTGTTTTCGACATGTTTGAAAATGTGGAATTTTAGGGCCGAAGGTAAGGCTATAGTAAAGTGTTTTTTTGTCAGACTTTGGAAGACAGAAAGTCCCAGAAAACGAGGATGTTTTCACTTTTTTCACTTTATTTCTGCACCTATTCGGTTTTTAAGCCCTGCCGATGCTGCTGTGCGAGTTTCGAGTGTTTTCAACATGTTTGAAAACGTGGAATTTTTGGGCCGAAGGTAAGACTATAGTAAGGGTTTTTTGGCAAACTTTGGAAGACAGAAAAAGGCCCAAAAAATGAGCATGTTTTAAATTTTTTCACTTTATTTCTGCAACTATTCTGTTTTTAAGCCCTGAAGATGCCGTAGTGCAAGTTTTGAGTGTTTTCGACATGTTTGAAAATGTGGAATTTTTGGGCCTAAGGTAAGGCTATAGTAAGGCGTTTTTTGTCAGCCTTTGGACGACAGAAAAGTCCTCTAAAAAACAGAGTTTTCACTTTTTCCACTTTATTTTCGCACCTACCCTATTTTTAAGCCCTGCCAATGCTGCTGTGCGAGATTCGAAGGTTTTCAACATGTTTGAAAACTTAGATTTTTTTGGCCGAAGGGAAGGCTATACTAAGGTGTTTTTTTCACTTTTTCGACGACAGAAAAGTCCCCAAAAACGAGCATGTTTTCACTTTTTTCACTTTATTCCCGCACCTACCCTGTTTTTAAGCCCTGCCGATGCTTCTGTGTTTCGATATGTTTGAAAATGTGGAATTTTTGGGCCGAAGGTAAGGCTATAGTAAAGCATTTTTTTGCCAAACTTTGGAAGACAGAAGTCGCCAAAAATTAGCATGTTTTCACTTTTTTTATTTCATTGCCGCACTTAACCTATTTTAAAGCCCTGTCAATGCTGCTTTGCGAGTTTAGAGTGTTTTGGACATGTTTTAACATTTTGACTTTTAGTGCCGAAGGTAAGGCTAAAGTACGTTTTTTGTCACTTTTTCGACAACAGAAAGTTTCCAAAAACAAGCATGTTTTCACTTTTTTCGCTTTATATCTGCACTTACCGTGTTTTTAAGCCCTGCCGATTCTGCTGTGCGAGTTTCGAGTGTTTTCGACACGTTTGAACATGTGGAATTTTTGGGCCGAAGCTAAGGCTATATCAAGTGCGATTCAAGTAGGCAACTGGACTTGTTTGGTCCCCAAAAACAAGCATGTTTTCACTTTTTTCACTTTATTTTTGCAAATAACCAATTTTTAAGCCCTGATGATGCAGGGACATGTTTGAAAATTTGGACTTTTAGTGCCGAATGTAAGGCGTTTTTTTTTTACTTTTTTGAACAGAAAAGTCGGCAAAAACTAGGACGTTTTCACTTTTTTCACTTTATTTCCGCACCTACCCTGTTTTTAAGCCCTGTCTTTGCTGCTGTGCAAGTTTCAAGTGTTT
Organism: Colistium nudipinnis; assembly: GCA_016785305.1. Lineage (NCBI taxonomy): Eukaryota > Metazoa > Chordata > Actinopteri > Pleuronectiformes > Rhombosoleidae > Colistium > Colistium nudipinnis. The sequence continues at coordinate 3,647 of JAFBJU010008949.1, forward strand.
TGGATATGTTTGAACATTTTGACTGTTTGGGCCGAAGGTAAGGCTAAATTAAAGCGTTTATTTGTCACTTTTTGGACAGCAGAAAAAGTCCCCAAAAACTAGGACATTTTTACTATTTCCACATTATTTTTGCACCTACCCTATTTTTAGGAACTGCTGATGTTTCTGTGCTAGTTTCGAGATGTTTGAAAAGAAAGCATTTTTTTGCTTTTTTTAATTTTTGGATGAAAAACTATATAATGCCTTTTTTCAAATTTTGTACGACATACTATACCGTGAGTTTTTTCACAACCACCATATTTTTGAGTGCATATTTTGATAAATGTTCTAATTGTTTATTTTTCTTTTATTTTACATGCTATGTTTTGATGTTTTTGTCAAATTTTGGACGATAAACTATACTGTTACGTTTTTAATTTTTTTACTGCTACCATATTTTTGCGCGCTCCTGACTTTATACATATTTTGAAATGTTTGAAAATGTTAAAATGACAAACTATACTATCCAGTGCGATTCAAAGTAGGCAACTGGACTGGTTGAAGATTTCTTGAAGACAAACTATACTATGATGTTTTTTGTCATAATTTGTATGACATACTATGCTCTGAGGTTTTTTCACTTTTTTCACCTCCACCTTAAATTTGTGCCTTCCTGACCTTGCTATGAATTTTTAGGTTTTTTCACATGTTTGGATGACATTCTGAACTATGAAGTTTTTTATTCAAATTTTGTATGACATACAATACCATGATATATTTTACTTTTTTACTTTTTTTCACCTCCACCATATATTTGCGCATTCCTGATGTTGCAAAGCCCCTTTCTAAGTGATTTGAATTCTTTTTTTACTTTTTTCAGTTTTTTAGAGGACAAACTATACTATCACCGTTTTCTGTCAAATTTTGAACGACATACTATACTATGACGTTTTTGTAAAATTTTGGAGGACATTCTACTTACTATACGACATTTTGTCACAGAATAATATTTTATTTCTCCTATCTTATTCTATATTATTTTTATGTATCACTATATTCTTAGTGTCTCCAGAAAGAAATGCAAAGAAACTAATTTTGTACATCAAAAATACTTTTAATATAATACACATCTATTAACCTTGCTTGTTTCCACTTTGAAGCTTCTCTCCCCCCTTTTCTGCAACTCTTTCATTGTTATTTGCTCAAGTTATATTATTGGGCACATCGTATAAAGCTATTCAAGTTCATTCTCCATATAATAATAATAATAATAATAATAATAATAATAATAATAATAAAAATAATAACAATAATAATAATAATAATAATAATAATAATAATAATAATAATAATAATAATAATAATATAAAGGACATGTACATGGGAAGACTTGAAGGGTGAGTGAGCATCTATCTGGAATTGGTGTGTTACAGAGAAAGAAAGAGGGGAAGAAAGGAGCAGAAGGCTGTCAGTCCACCTAAACCCTTAAACTGAAATTAAATAAATTAGTAATGATGAGGTGAATTATCAGTGCAACAGCAGGAGGTTTGTAGTCACACATCCAGACGACGTCTCTCATTGAGTTTCTTCTTAACGCAGCCCTGGTATTTGAATACCTATAACAAGAGACGGAAGAGAGAGGAAAACTGGAGGAGAGAGAGAAGAAGCCATATTAGTATAATTAGTAAGTATTAAAGATATTTAAATGTATACATATCAAAGACCCTTCATACCCCATTGTACGTCTGTGATGTTGACCATGTTGACCAGGTAAGGATGTTGATTTGTGAACTGTCAGATTCATGAATCCATGGTCGCCGGTTTGCTTCTCAAAAATGTGAATTTTTGACATGTAAAAAAATAAAAATCAATGTTTTAATTTTTTTATTGTTTTAGGGTATTTAAGTACAGCTGTACGTCGCGGACCAGTTCAGATTTTTATGCAAAAACAACACAAACATTCAGAGTCTAAAAGCTAAAAAAAGGTAAAAGCCCATCAACAATAAGCCAAGATGTAAATTAAAAAAGTGAGCACAGCTGTTCAGTATTTTTCATGCACACACGCACACACACACATGCCTCTCCTCCTATGTTAATATATTATTGTGTTTTGTTTTGTTTTTACCTGTGGCCAACATAAATAGCTTTGTGTGCTTGAACATGTTGACAATGTGGCAATGGCTCATTGGTGGTTGATAGATGGCTGTGTGTGCCTTGCTAATTATTAGTACACATAAAAGGATGCTGTTATTTCCAGACCAAGCCCAGCAGGCCCCAGCCAAGGGGGGTCACTGGTGAAATATGGAGACGTCAGTCTGCAACTATATCACTCAATCTTGATGTATGAGCAAAGAGGTACAAATTGAAACTTCTAGAGGGTGCTGCACTCAACAGGATGCCTTTTGGGCTAATTCCAGTATGGGGTTCAAACAATAGGCCACTATACCACATGGTGTAATTATTTTGTGTACACACATCTGGAATTAAGGTCCCAGAGATTACATTCGGACAAAAAATAGACCAATTGTTAACTATTTTGGATGTGTAAAATTGTGTGGACAGAACAAGCAGAGGTAGCAGCACGTGTGTGTGTACGTGTGTGTGTGTGTGTGTGTGTTGAATTCAAATGTAGATGCCGATGAACAGACGGCAAATCTCGACCTTCGCACGTCATCTGCTCAAAGTGAATGAGCGCCGTAGGAACACAAAAAAACATCTTCTTTGAGCACTGAGCTCCAAGCAGCGTACATGTCAAATGTCCAGTTTCCCACAAAGCTCTTGTTTGCCTTCCACACGTTGAGGTTTCCCCACTCAGGTTACAGCCATCTTGGTTCTATTTCATGACGTTTCAGCGCCGCTCTCCACACAGATAGCATCTATGTCATTTTGACGAACACAGGCAGAGAGTCGTACCCCGCACGAGGGGTGCATCTGGATTTTATGGCAGCTCAATTTTCCCTGCTGGTGTGCGGCTCATATTAGATGTGATGAGCCGAGCTGGTGAACAACGCAGTCTGTGTGAATGTCAACTTTCGAAAACAAGATATTGATATTGATCCACAGGTTGAGACAGTTGCTGAGCGTCAGCCTCAGCGTGGTGTGAGGCGCAGGGAGAATGAATGTGCAACATTGCGGAATAGGGATTAGATCAGGTCTACAGTTGCTATCTTGTTGCCACGACAACTTTCGTTGCTCGGCAAATTCAACTTAGGCTTTCTTGTGCGACTAAACAGGCGAATTGAATTTAAAACTTGAGTACAAATATTTATAACTTTATTGATAGTTTACTTGTACAAGATGTACATTCATAATTTGTGAATCAAACGGGGGGAAAAAACTAACTGTACTATGATTTATGTTTAGGCATGCTTGCATATGAAATGATAATCATTTAAATGGATACAACAAATTCCATGGAGTATTACTCAATTCAACCATCCCTGAAATGTTTGTAAACTTGGACACGCTACATTTTTTTAGGCAAACAATGCACTACAGCCACACCTCCTAATCCAAACACTTACAAAAAAATAACATACAAAAATAAATGCAAAGCCATGTAAAAATGTACACTTGTAGTTCAACCATTTCATCTTTCATAAAACTTTAGACAAAATAATAAATAAAACACCCATATGTTTAATTTAAAATGGAGACAAAGATAGACAATTCTAAACGGAGGTCTGTTAACAGAGAAAATGTTGTTTGGAGACTGTTAGAGGTACATAGATCTTAAATCAACCCTACATAAATATCGCAGCTCTGACAGCAGTGTTGAAAAAGGTTGTCGTAATAATTTCCCCCCCAAAGAAATCTACATCATGTGTTTTGTCTGTAAAATACAATCAGAATTATTTGGAAAAGAATGACGAAATGTCACACATAACATGCAGGATTGAGGGAAAAATATGTAAACAACTGCTTGGTTTGGATTACAATACTGATTTGATGGTTTTAATATAAACATTTCCCAAAATCCAACAGTGAAAGGATTTTCCTATGTGTTAGCGAAGAGATTTTTTTCAATTTACCCTAATTTCTGCAGCTTAGAAAAATGTGCTCATGTCTTCCTTGACAAGTGACAACTGTACCTGATGTATACAAAACTATTTGCATACATTGGAGGTTAGGTGGGATATGGCACCTGGTTTTGAGTGACTTTTCTTAAACGCAACAAAATATACACTACTGTAGAAAAACTTGTGTTTGGCAAAGAAATGTGACACTCCAACAGTGCATGGAAAGCAACAGAAAATCATTGGGTCTCTTCATCACAGAGAACTAACTGCTAGCTGTTTTTACTTGTTTTGCTATTTACAGTATTGCACTTAAACTGCACACCATTGCATTTCAGTTTGACTGATGTTTTCTTCATATTTTCAGAAATACAAATAAAGGAAAGTCGCATTTAATACCCTTTCTCCAAGATAATGTCCTTTTTGCTGATCAAATTCCCCTCCCCTTTTTAACGAGCAAAGTTGTATCTGCCGGGAGTGCCATTTGTAAACACCCACATACAAGACCCGGAGTGCAAAGGGCTATCTTCACTTCTTTACCCAGGATACAACACAATAAACAGAAAGAAAGAAAGACAGAGGGAACACGCTGTGAGGAGGAAAGCGAACCACATCTCGCCGATACATGCCCAGCAACAGAGAGCAATGTCTCTCCCCTCTGCAACAACCAAAGGAAGGGGCCGTTGCCTCTGCTATAGCACAAGTCCGTATAAGGAAGGATATCAAACCGTAATGGAGACCTTCTACTTTGTTGGAAGATGTGTGTGTGTGTGTGTGTGTGTGTGGAGGGGGGCAGGGGGGGGGCCTGGGCGTGTTGAATGGCAGTGTTAAAAACAGTTGTCGAGCGATTGTGTCAGGTGTGGATGGAGGCCAGTCCCAGAATGGTCCTCCATTAGAGCTCATGCACTTGGCAGCAGCAGGGAACACAGTGGTTGGAGACAATTAGGGCCTTTTTTTTTTTTAATTTTTTTTACAGGGGTTTTCTCTCTTTTTTTCTTCGTTTTTGTAGTGAGATGGAAGGGGGGTTTGGGGGGGGGGGGTATAAAGGTTGAGAGAGCTGTTCCAATGCTTCGGTGAGGGGTTGTGTGAGTCTGTGTCCCACATGCTCAACCTTTTGCATTGTCAACATGGCGGCAGCCAGCGTCAGCGAGGCTCCGCTTTTGGCCCTGCTGCTGCCTGCCAGTTTGCTTTGTACTAACTTCTTCTGGTCTGACGGGCCCCGGCCCGGCCCTCAGACAGACATCCACATGTGTTTGTACGGTCCTTGGGATGTGATCTGTGCCTGGAGTGGACTGAGCCACTGGCCCCGCAGAAGTCCTGCCTGTTGGGGCGAAAAGTAAAAGGTGATTTCATTGGTATTTAATTACCGTTTCTCTACAAGTGGTTTGTTTTGGCAGCTGGTTTTGTGACAATTTTCTCACTCCCTCCTTTTTATTTTCTTCCTCCACTGTTCTCCCCCCCTTTCTCTCTCACACACACTCTCTCTCTCCCCCTCTCTGTATGTGTTCCTCTCTTTCACTCTCACTCGTCAGTGTTTTTGTTTAGTTTAGTTTTAGCTGTGAGTGTCACGGCCCTTTCACAGGCCCAGTCTTGTGTGAGAGGGCGATTATGGGCATCAGGCGAGCGGAGGGGCGGCCCGGTGGGGTCAGAGTCCCAGAGCCTCGGTGTGTTTTCTTGCCTTGAGTCGCAGGTCGGCGATGCTCGAGTTCTTGCTGTTGCTTTTGGCAGCGGCTGCCACAGCCGCTGCTGCGGAGGCTGAGTCGGCAAGAGATGCGATTGGTAGTCCGAAAGGAGGGGGAGGGAACATCAGGTAGGGAGCGTGAGCGGCCAGGTGAGGGTGCAGGTGGGGGTGGGAGTGGGCGACCCCATCCAACTGGAGCTGGGCTTGGACCTGCAGAGGAGCAAAATATAGAAATAGTTAGCATCGGTGCCTCAGGCCATCCGTGTGTGTGTGTGTGTGTGTGTGTGTGTGTGTGTGTGTGTGTGTGTGCACTCGCGCGTGTGTGAGAAAGAGTGCATGTTGAGTGAAGAGGGTCTTGGATTCAGGTTTCACAGTCTGACGCTATTAAATTCCCCCTCCGATTTTACCCCCTCAAAGCTGTTGCTTACAGAGTGTTTTCTAAGAAAATAGTTAAGGGCTGCGCTCTGGCGCTTCAGCCCCTTTTTTTCATGTCAGCTATTCTAAAAGTTAATGAATCATACATTGCTCTCAGACACCACATCCGATTTAATCATCTGGAATCAAAGTCTTTCTAGGACCCCGAACAGATTTGTTTAATTCAGACTGAGGAATCCGTTATACCCTTGGAAATATGCAGTCTTGTTATCCTGATTATGTATTCAATTGCATAAATAAACAATTTTGCACTAAAAAGACATTCACATATTTGGACTTATAAATATTTATCCAGACATATTCCTGAGTCAAGGGAAAAAAGAAACCATAAGGAGCATAGAATATCAGTTTTCACATTCTTGGCAATTATTTTATGAGAAGTAGGTGAAAATTAAGCATCCGCTGACTTCAGAGGGAGAGAACTGAGCCTGTTGCCATTTCTCATGTGTTTCAAACACCACAGGAAGAAGTGGGAAAACTAAAATATTTCATGCTTTCTTCTCCAACTAAAATAGAATGATATGAAGTCAAAGTTTTAACTTGACTAAATATTGTTTTTTTTTCTCCACTTTGCGCCCCTTTCCATATTAGCCTAAAAATACAGAGACTGGGGGGTTATGAACGAAAGGGAAAATTCAATAGAGCCACAAATTAATTGTTGCTCAGCAGCTCGACAAACAGTATCCAAACACAACCTCTTGCGGACCGTGTCTCCACGCATCTCATTTGCTAACAATCAGGTGACAAACTGCAGCTGTGGCCGATAATTTCCAGACTCACGGTGCAATGACATCTGATGAAAGTGCAGGGCCGCCCCATGGAAAGTCCCATTTCAAATACGACTTGATGGAGCACATTTTTCTTTTTTTCTGGGACTAATGCGACCCCGACCAAACAGGTGGGGAAGGTTTGTGAATGGGTCGGTGTGTTGGCTGTTAAATCTTCCCGCACAACACACACACACACATGCTCCCATCTCGCATTGTCTTTTTTTTGTGCTCTTGACTTGTTGGTGAATACTGAGGAAGGATGAGGAGGAACCACGTGACACACAGGTTTCGGGGGAAAGATTTCACCATCGCACCTTGCGCATTGCAAGCCTCATCACCTCACTTGAGCACCCATTCGTTTGTTTTATGTGCGTCCGCTGCACTGTGAAACATTGCAGCGTGCTGCCCACTTCTTGTCTCAGCCTTATACAGCGGACCTCTTTCAGAAGGCAGGGCCAAAGCCGCCACCCCTGCCAGTGCAGCTCAACGCCAATATCCATAAGAGCCGTTTCCATTCCCCGCTTTCATCATCTCCTTTATGTGCCGCACCGTTGGTTTAATTAGGCCGCTACTTTTCACGCGGGTCAAGCAGGCAACAAAGCGGCCAGGACAGAGAAGTAGATCAAATGTCTGTCCACCTCTCCTCCACCGCTCGACCCTGTCCACACAGCCGGGAGGTGAAAGGTGCTCTGAGCGGGCTCCCTCCCCCACCGACACACACATGGTCTCTCATCACTTGCATCTAAAAGCATCACGTGGCCTAGATTCATGTGGATGTACAAATATAGCAGGCCTACTTTGATGCACACACACACACACACACACATGTAGCAGATACCTCAGTCACAGGATGCTGAGTCATCCCCTTTTATCATCTGCAACTTCGTCTACATGTTCTACCTTTATTACGTTCTACATTGACCGTTTCCAAAAGAAATAAGGAGAACATGGCCTACCTGTTGGAAGGGCATCCGGAGGGCACCCATATTGACGTAGGGTGCTACTCTGCATGCGTCGAGGTGACTGCCACTGCCCAGAATAACACCTGGAGAGAAGGGAAAGATGTCTGTCAGACAGCCAGACAGTTGTTGTTATGTGAGAGGAGTTTTTTTGTCACGTGCAGTTAAAAATAGTGTGAAATTGCAAAACAAAAAGAACCCAAACAAGGAAAATTTAAAAAACAAAAATATAATTTAGAAGGTCAGAAGAAGTGATATTTACCTTTGTGCATCTGGTTTTCCTGTTTTCGACATTTTGCTCTTCTGTTCTGAAACCAAACCTGCAATTGGAAATGCAAATTAGCTGTTAAAAAACATACAACAAAATATAATGAAGATGCATTTTTTTGTCAGAAAAATTTATTTTGATTTATTTGTCTATCAAATATTATTTTAATAATAATAATAATGTTATAATTTGTGGACATCCCACTTATTTTTGATTAATAAGGAAACACATTTTAAAGCTTACTTCTCAGCCAATTAAATCTCATTTTGTGCAAACATTTACAAAATATAATCATACTAAAAAATAAAAACATATGGAAGCCCAATAAGATTCATATAATACTGGTGGGGGGGTGGACCTACAGGATATTATAAAGGTAATGAAATAAAATCAAAAGGCAATTTTAAACTTTATAAACTTGTTATTTAGCCTTAGTTAATTCTCATGAGAACATTATGGTGTAATAAAACACAAAAATACCCCTAAACTCGGCACTGAGTAAGCCACCACTATCATGCTGAGGGTGTGGGAATATTATAAGAATGATATGGTGATTTTTCGTCAAGCTATTTTAAAATGAAAAAAATAGCCCTCGTTAAACCACCCACCAGTTTGCTCTCTGTCTTTGAAGCTTGCAGGCTGCAGGCTACGGCCTATTGTTAATCATCATCAACCTAATTTGCCTCGGTGAATAACATTATCTCCCCTCCCCTTCGACCCCGCAATGATTATCATTTACAGATGCGAAATTAGCGACTGGTCCGGACCACAAAGGGCGCAGGGCTGAGGAGGATGACGACGAGTCAAGGTGCCGTGAGGCCATTTTAAAGTGCGCGCAGCGTTCAACACTGTGTCGATGAGACTGCAACGACAGCAATGCTCAATAAACTGCCCATCAGTGACTGAGGTATAAATCGGAAATATACTCCTCTGCCTCTTCAAAATGAATGTCCTTCAGAGGGCTATATTTGTTTTCACTCATCATTTTATGGCAGAATAGCTGTCATTTCTTGATGGTTAATAATAATAATAATAATAATAATAATAATAATAATAATAATAATAATAATAATAATAATAATAATAATAATAATAATAATAATAATAATGGACTGTACATTATGATGCATGTTTAGGAGGGAAGTTATGGGGTGTACAACGGAAAGGGTGTTTATGAAAATCCCAGGTGATTTTGCAGAGACGCAGAGTGATCCCCTCAGATAAATCAAGGCTAATATCAGACGGGCCCGTGATCAATTCCAATTACGTGCCAGTATGTTAAGCAAAGTGAACTACACTGGTTCAGACAGTTATTTCTTCATTAAGGGCCACTCAATGATGCGCTTCACAAATACCCTAATCTCATTTCCTTTTTGATTTTTTATTAGAGACAGTGAATAATGACACTTAATTTAGCAGCGCGCCAGAAACCCGAAGATATTAGTCCTAACCGAATTACTGCCTGCTCCTCACCAAGCTCTCATAACTTTCAATTACATCCACTGACAGCTGCTCGGAGCGCAGGTTCACAGGCTGCTGCAGTCCCGCTGCAGCTCCCTCCTGCGTGAAGACGACGTGTCACTGAGTCCCACCGAGTGGTCGAACAAAACCCGGATTCCTAACGCTGCGTTTCCCCCTAGACGAGACACAAAACGCGTGACACGTGCGCTCGCGCGCCCCACTCGAGGCGGGTCATGGATCAAGCATATTTACGCCGATCGTTATTATTTGTTTAACTCTCACGCAGCGGTTCACTTTATTAGCGACTACTGCCGTGTTTTCCTGTATCACACAAGTCAACCGGCATCCCGACCACGTTCCAGTCGGAATGGGAGTGGATGGGGCTTGTGAAGCTCCGCGATGGGTTCTATTCATCCGATTAGACGGTGAAACAGCAGCAGAGTTGGGCCAGAATTGAGTTATTTCTAATCTCTTTTTATGGGGACACTGCATCAAGCCTATGGCAGATATTACAAAGAAAATGAGGAGGGATGCGAGTTGACATAAAAGCGCGTCCCCCGGAGCACCCATTCAGGCTCTTCATTCATTTTAATCACTGGTCGAAACCCCCGCACACCCACCCACCCACCCACCACCGGATCGCATGGGAGTTTAGGCTGTAGGCCTACTGGTGGTTGTTGTTACATCCCGAGTGGTTCTCTACACTTGTTTGACATCACTGACGGATAACAACCCACCTCCTTTACAAATGCAGCCTTTTTTTTCCCATTTTTGTTATTTTATCGACTCAATTAATTAATTACGCCAGAGAGAGCCCATGCTAGAAATATATAAGTATTTAAAAGAAAAACGTTAATTTAATAATATATAACAATGGAAATCAATATTCCCACAGCAGCTAGCAGCTAAACTAAATGTTCAGTCAATGTTGTTGCGTATATTTGTTTACACAAATGTCAGAGAAACTTTGCGAGTCCCTAAAAGCAAATTATAGGAAAAACGTACAATAAATTCACTCCGTAAATCCCCAAAGTTTATTACAGGAATATTACGGTGTGTTGCTTATTTTGAGACAAAGGCCGCACTATTTATACCTGACCTGCCTGAGGATTAATGAGCTCTTAACTTTGTTTTGTGTATACATTTATTGCATGTTGCAGGACACACGCAAACTTGTTGTATCACCATCAGGAAACATGGCACTTTTGGTAAAAAAAAAAAAAAATGATTTAAATACAACATGTGGATCGTGCAGTATTTCTCTTGTAGCATTTTTACAAGCATGAACACATGACCCACGCGAGGTCAAACTCCGCAGACTGAACTACTTCTAAAATCGTAAAAACTCGTAAAGCAAGCATCGTATTTTTTATTTTCATTTTTTGCCGTGCTAATTGTTTTATATGGAAAGACCAAACCATAACATGTATTGATCTCCCTTTATGTGGCGCAACATTATTTCGTTCGTTTTTTTCTTGGCCTAATTATATTTATTTATGGCGTGTTTTGTTTTTGACGAGTTCATTAACACAACTCCCACAAAGTGTTGCCACAGAACATTTCGCTCAGATCCGAGAACTATAGATCCAACACGATATCGTCTTACGAGGATCATTATCATCCTTCAAAGCAACAACAACAACAACACTGTCCCTGACAGGAAGGCACTGGGAAGGCAGCGGACGCGGCTGAGATCAGGGGTGTTTAGAGAGGGCAGTGATTTGAAGGGGGGGGGGGGTCCTCACCTGCACCCTGGCCTCGGACAGTCCCAGCCGCTGACTCAGCTCCTCTCTCATGAAGGCGTCCGGGTAGTGCGTCTCGTCGAAGAGCCGCTCCAGCTCGTTGAGCTGCTCCAGGGTGAAGTTGGTGCGACTCCTCCGCTGCTTCAGTTTGCCCTGCGCGTCCTCGTCCTCCGACTTCACGTCCTCCTTCTTCTCCTTACACTCGTATATCCCTGCGGAAGGGCGCACGGCGGGGGGAGAAGAAACAAGAGGATGGGCTCAAATGGTGGACGTTACAAACAACCGCGCACACACTCTCTGTTCCAGCCAGCATGTACATTAGCCTGCTGCCCACTCACAAGCTAAGCTGGGCCCTACAACAGGGGCCTTAGGCCCGGTAATTTGGCAGCAACACACACTCACTCACTCACTCGCACACGGACGCACGCACACACACCCTCATTCTTCAAGAGAGAGGCCCTCGGCTGCATTTGCACGTTTCCAGCCTCCATACGTCAGTGTGCTGTGTCAGAGCCGTGATAAAAGTAAATCTGTCAGTTCCGGCTATATGAGGTTAACAAGGCCATCAGCGATTTAAAGAGTGGAGAATTAAGCTCCGGTTAAACGGAGAAGATTTAGGCCCATTACTCGCCTGAGTAAAAAAACACTACCAGGCTATCAATAAAAATATAGTTAGTCCAAGGTTGTTGTTTTTTTTCCTTTTTCAATGAAGCACTGAATGCCTATAAATGTCTTCCAGGCTGATAGTCGACAGGCCATTCTATTTTAATTAGCCTGTACAGCGCTATTAGCTCCACACTATCTATCAGCGTGTTGTTATTATTAGTAACAGACTTGACAACTGCTGCAATCATTTCTATGTTCAATCGCAATGTCTTGTTTGTGGTAAGCTGACATGTAAACATGTTTTTTACTACAACTGAAAAGCTTATGATTTTATATAAATACCTATACAATCAATCAAATACACACAGAACCAGCCTTCATCTCAAAATCGTCTGAATTTAATGAAAAGTATAAGGCAACATTTTCACTGAATGTCTAAAAGTCTTCCCACTGTACACTGCCGACCTGTCCTGCCGTTTGACCCCTATGCTCAGAGGCATGGAAGAGGGAGAATTAGTTTTATTTCCACATTTAATTGCAGTTTTTTTGTTTTTAAGATGCTAAAAGCTGAAATTATATTTTGTGAGACTGTTGGTAGATCTTCTAAGATACGATGGCCAAACTGCACGCTACAGGGGACACACATGACCATAGTTTTAGTTGTATTTTAAAATAAAGACAGATACAACAATAATAATAATAATAATAATAATAATAATAATAATAATAATAATAATAATAATAATAATAATAATAATAATAATAATATATAAAATGTGCCATAACTGATTAAATGCAGTAAAATTTGATGGAAAATGTTGTAATACACTTTATAGTGTGGGCTCTAATCTCGATTTAAAACCAAGTATTTTGTGTCAGCATAACATCTTGAATCCTCAATAAATGTAACGATAAACAACTAAGATTTAATGCACACGACCATAGTTTTAGTTGTATTTTAAAATAAAGACAGATACAACAATAATAATAATAATATAATAATAATAATAATAATAATAATAATAATAATAATAATAATAATAATAATAATAATATATAAAATGTGCCATAACTGATTAAATGCAGTAAAATTTGATGGAAAATGTTGTAATACACTTTATAGTGTGGGCTCTAATCTCGATTTAAAACCAAGTATTTTGTGTCAGCATAACATCTTGAATCCTCAATAAATGTAACGATAAACAACTAAGATTTAATGCATACAATTATAATATAAAAATTATAAGAAATATCATATTTTGGGTGGATTTGTCCAGAGGACAGACAATCATCAAATAGTTAAAACAACGGTCAGACTCTGGGCCCGCCTCCTGCTTTTGTAAAAACCATCGTTGTAATAACAGAAAAATGCCTAAACTGTGTCCATCTGGATCTGAAGACGCGAATGTAAATTCCACTATTTATAATGCGCGGATTTGTAAAAACATTATATATAAATATACAACACGTCGTTTTCGACACAAGACAACTGAACTTGAGACATTTTCCCAGACCCACGCCCACGGAGCATTCTCTTCAAATTAAAACTGAAAACGAAAATAACAATTACAGATAAAAACTCACCCTCGGTCGACCTCGAAACATTAAAGTCCTTCAGTTTCTCCTTCTCCAGCTCGACGTGGTCCTTGAACAGATGCACGGGGCAGTGGCCGCCCTCCGTTATGTCCTGCAGGTTTGTCTCCGGGCTGCCCAGCTCCCTCGCCCTCGTCAAGCCGCTCTCCAAAACTTCCCTGTACGTGATACTCTCTTTGGTGCTCTCCTTGGGCTTCTGATCGAACGACTTCGACACGAATGCCGTAAGTTCTTCCATGGCTCGGCTCTGTGGCTCAGTAGTGGTCCTGCGCGGGGAAATCCACCGTGAATTGTCGGCAGCCCTACCTAAAGCGTCTCTGCACACCACGGCTGCTCGCGCACGGATACGCTCTTTTTGGGGGGGGGGGAGGCTGGCTGGCGGCAGCAGCAGCAGCAGCGGTGGATACAGGAGGGGTGGAGAGGAGGTGAGATCACTCCTGCTGTTGTGACTGTGTATTTGAGAGCACACTATTTATACACGGCCACCTCCGCCCCAGCCCCCCCTCCCCTCCCCTCCACCCCCTTACTCTCCGATCTGTGTCTCGAGCAATTACAGGCCGCCTCGACTTTGCAGAATTCAACTTTCAGCAGCTTTTTTTTTCTTCGGTCGCCCCCCCCCTCTCTCTCTCCTTTCTTGCACAAATCAATGATGGAGCTGATGGAGGCGGTTAATTGAATTACGGGGTCATTAAAATGCCCACGGTGGCTCACCCCTGCGCAGGGGGCTGTGTATGGCTGTGGCCTGTGTCTAATTAATTCGGCAAAAATTTAATCAACGCGATTAGGAGATACAAATGTTTGCGGGATTGCCCCTGGATTTTTTTTGGAGGGTGTTCGCTGCGTTTACACGTGTTTAAAAACGAATCTGTGCAGAACTCGGTCCATAAGCCACCTATAGCCTGTGGTGAATCAGCTGATTGGATTTATAGGCTCCATCTCTAATACGGGGTTCTGAGTCCAAAGAGGCAAGCATGGTGAGATTCAATGACAGATTCGAGTCAGACTTAAAAAGGGGTTCATATATTAGGAAAAAAAAACATGGAGTTGCGCAAGCCCAAATATTTTTTGAAACATCACAACGGATTTATGTTACGCTCAGATGAAATGCCCCGAAAAAAAAATTAATAGGTCCCAAATTTTGATTTCCCACAAATTTTACTGCTGGAAAAATAATTTTGAAGACATTTTCCATTCTCTCTACCATCTGCAAAGCAAATGTACTCTCATACTCTGGAAATAATTAGAGGAAGTATAGCCAGCACTCAACGGCAACAAATATTTAATTATGGCATAATGTTGTAATTAATATTTGTCCGTTATAAAACCTGGGTCCCTTTTGAGTATTCACTCGTGATCCTTTGTGGTTTACGGTTACAGATATGGGCTGCAAATCAATAGATATGAGCAGTGAAAAAATGTTCCCTCTATTTACAGCATTTTCATGGGAATAAGTGAGCCCATAATGGCTTAACGTTATCTAAGTCGTTCATCAGTCCAGCACACAAACACAAAAGGCCGGGAGAGGAGTGTGATCCCCTGGGTCCGCCGCCCAGAGCGGCCCGCCACTGTGAAAGTCTCATATCTCAGCTCTATAATGACTCGGTTTGATGTCCCTCCATTTATCAGTGAGCCCGCTTCACATCACTGCGGCTGACGCACACGTCGAGGTCTCTCCCTTGTGCCATGAACTGCGCCTTTTGTTGTTAATAGACCTAAATCCTCTTTAAGACACAAATCTGCGCTCCCAGTCGTGTGCCTCGATACCAAACCCACAATAAAGTGGCGTTTACCAAAGGCGCTGATGTGTGTGCGCGCGCGCGTCCCTGTGCGTAACGAAATAATCCGGCAACAAGGGCTTCCTCGAAATACAATTAAAGGAAAATGTGTTACTTTTATGAGTGGCTTGAGCATGTGCCACCAAACTTTTCAGATCTTAAAATTTCTCATTTATCCTTGTTTTTCCAAGGGTCACTTTAATGCTTAATTGAACATGACGCGCATAAAAAAAATAAATAACATTTTAAAACAGTCAGAAGAAATAATTATGATGCTTAACAACACACCTTTAGTTTTTGTTGTGAATATATATTTAGAATTTTAGATATTCGTTCTGAATCACCTGTGTATCGTTTTGTCAGTATACTAGTATGAGTAATAACGAACACAGTTAAAATATACGTATGTTAAAAGCACCGTATGTATATTTTTAGCACGTTTTATTTTGCGCTGTTGCATTTGACTGCTCTGCACATTAAAATATGCAACGGCAGATTTTCTAGCTCCATGTTTAAAAAAAATTAAAACTTAACGCATCTAATCTCGTCGATATGAGACATGTGGTGTCCAATCAGCAGCAGCCTGCAGGAATATCAGCACATATCCAGGAGGGATGCTCTTTACGCACCGACGCTGGTGTCGCTACAGTTTAGTGGCCAAACACTCTTAAAGGGGCCTCCATCATATTTTTACTCTGCGTTCATTCCCACACCCAACACAACACTCCGCCTCTCCTGCTGCACGTGCGCAAATCATAGCGTGTTGTTTTCTGAATTATTCAGGAACTTATTTACTATCAGTATTATAGATGTTATTCTTCCCAGTGAGGCCGACTATACTGAACAGGACAGATAGGGGGACAGAGTATGCGGTGTAAACACCATAGAGCAGGGGCCTGACAGTACAGAAAATACAAAATATTAATACAAGTAGCATACAGTTTGTTGTTATTATGATTATTATCATTATTATTATCATTATTATTATCATTATCACAATCATTATTATATTTATTATTATTATTATTAGTAGTAGTAGTATTAATCAGAAATAGTAGATTTGCAATAAAAAATATATTTTTTTTTAATAAAAATCAGGATTTCAATAATTGTGTTAATCACTTTAATATAATTGTAAATTTAATTATAAGGCTGTATCTCTCACAAAAAGCAGACATCTGCAAATTTCCCCACTGTGGGACAATAAAGGATTATCTTATTTAATTGCTTATTTCTAATTTCCATCCATCTGAGTGATTAACTGAATTGATGAAATAATTAAGCCAAAACTTGACTCAGTCTGCTGAAAAATGACTCCTCAGTCTATCTTTTTTCACTCTATATTGTGTGTTAAAAATACTGAAAACTCCACTAGACTATAGGGGAAATCTGGAAATCTTACATTCCCTTGTACAAGCAAGTGAAATATAGTAATTACCGAGTTTAATGTGGGTGGCAAGCACATTCTTTTACTGTCCATAACCCTACTCATGTCCTCATCGTCCATTAACTGCTCATTAGGGGGCTGAGGAATTCCTTCTCTACCTGCTTGTGATGGCTTTGGAACATTATCAAGACATCAGCAGACTTAAATGAGTCTGTGCTGGCTGAATGAGGGCAGAGACAGAAAGAGGGGGTTGAAGGGGAGAGAGAAAGAGACAGTGTGCAAGGGTGGGAGAGAGAGAGAGGGGGGGGGGGGCAAACTGTAACAGTGCAAAGCAATGAGCGAAAAAGGGCCTTGTTGTCCTGCCTGATTGTACATAGGATTTACAATTTAGGATAGAGTATTAAATAACAGGGGTGAGCTGCATTAGTGCTGGTATCAAGGTGTATAAATGAGGGGAAACATATACAGTAAGGGTTGTAACAGTCCTCAGTCCAACAAATACCCCAACGCTAGTTCAACCTGTTCCCTCTGCCAGACTAATCCCTCATGTGAGAAGGGATGATCCTAAATGCAGCTCGGCTTCTGGAAGATTTCCAGGATTTTTCTTTTCCACTAATAAGGGAAGTTAGTAACTGAACTGTTTACTTAATCAGCATTTGTGAATAAAAAAAAAGAACCCCCTCAAAAAATGTATAACAAATGATATCTCTGCACCATACTTCGGTGAAATCATAATCTAAATGTTGCCGCCAAGAAAGCAGAGGAGAGGGTTTTGAAAAATTGAACTTTAAAAGCAACTACTGCACCTCTAGCGTGGAATACAATTTCCATGACCATAAAGCTTCTTTCAGAGCCGCGCTTACCTCCAAATATCATCATCTCATTCTATAGGGAGCAGCAGTGAAATGCAATAAAGGGGGTACACTTGGAATCTGATTCAGCATTGCAGCAGCGATGCTGTACAGATGTGGTACTGTGCAGAAAACAGAAAATTGGATACTTCCCTTGGTACAAAAAATTGAAAGCTTTTTCGTTGCGAGGAAGAGGAGGATTATAACTCGCAGTCCCGTTAATGACAGTGGTGAGTGTGTGTTTGTATATAAGAGTCCTCTGGCTTGTCTGTGGGGTGCAGGAACCTCTTGGTTCGTTGCATTGTCTGGCGCCTTCATTTAGGTCCTTTTTGCAGAGCCGCAGTGGTCCACAGAGACTACTGGCTGTTCTGTGTTCAAAAGCCTCGTCTGCCATCTAAATGAGGCTTTCGGGGCAAAAAATGAGAAAAAAATCAACATGAAAATCCCACAATGTGCTGAACATTAGCTCGCTCTCAGCTGGGATGTTTTGGGAATTTGTTGGTTCTCCTTTTTGGATTGTTATTTTTGCCTGTGTATTGTCTAACTGCTATCTACCCACAGGGCACCGGGGCCCCTTGTTGAGGGGAAAAAAAAGGCATGAAATTGACATTATACCATTAAATGCAACGCAGATTTGTAAGGAAAACGCAGTAATCCACAGACAATGCTTGAAAATCAAATACACTTCTTTTATCCCCCATTCCATTTCTCCTCTCAATAAGCCAAACTTTCCTCTCCAGGTTTAATATATACGGACTAATAACGAGCATCCTTTAAAATCGTTTCCTTTCGTTTATGCCAAAAGGAGAGTATTTTCCTCAAGTCCCTGTAAAGATACTGTTGTTCGTGGTCGAATACTCTGGGGAAATGCAACAATTTATACAAATCAATAGCGCTCAAATAATTCATGACTGATCACATGGTGTTTTAGCCCCTTATTTGCAGTAGAAAAACCATGTTTTGTTTGGCTCCCACAGGGCAACATGAAAGACCTGGGGAGAGGCGGGGAGAATTGGGAGTGGAACTGAAGAGAGTGCACGAGGATAATAGGAGGACATTGATCATTTGGTGCACAAGAAGACAACTGGACCTGTGAGTCAAGGCTAACAAGATGTATCATTTATACATTATTTAGATGTGTCTGGGAGCTTTTTTCGCGCACATTGTGTTACAACAGGTTTGCATCACCATTTGCGGACGGGACACGGCGCGGGGACCCGAAAAGGATAAGTAATTGTCTAATTTAAGTTTCTCCTCCACCAGCAGAGGCTAACACAAAATGTTATTCATAACAAAAAAAAAACGAAAACAAAAACGAGCAGTCAGCTCCATACCGATTTCAGTTAGATCCATTTCAAAATGATTATGGGCTGTTGTGGAAGCAGATAAATTCCAATTTGGGCTGTGTTAGTCAGCTTGTGAATTTATTTTGTAAACGTGGAGAGAGATCAAGTTCTCTCATGGCAGGAAAAGACTGTCCCACAGACATGTTAACAATGTCTTCAGAGACCAATGAGGCCCATTTACAATAAGTGTCCATTTTATGTCGCTTGCTTTGTGTGTGTGCGTACGTGCGTGTCTTACCAGAGCAGGCTATAAGGGGTCCCTCTGGTGTCCGCCGGATGGTGGCCATTTGAGGACGACCAGCTTTTATGGAGGGATGCCACACGTTCTCAATCACACAATTTAAGATTGGTCTGCGGAGAGAAAGAGGGGGAGAGAGAGATGGACGGAGAAAGCGGGATAACGTCTTTTACAGAGAGTGATTTATGTTGTGGCATTGAGCAAAGGGGAGTACTTCATACGTTACTTTATTAGAATGAATTAACAGAAGCAAAGGTCCGACACAGATAAAGTAGATAGAGGTAAGTAGGACAGTGGGATAAAAAAACAAGTTGAAGAAAAACACAGCGAAGGGAAAAACCAAAGAGGTAGACCAGAGGGAGAAAGGGGTGAAAGGGTGAGCGGAGGACAGATGCCGAAGATAAGGATTAGAATGGAGGTTTATTTTTACGTGTGGACAGGTGTGTTGTCAGACAGGAGTGTCTGTACACTCCATGAATATCCGTGGCCTGTTTCCCTAAATGGCTCGCATAGCGTATACGCATTTGTGCACCGCATTGAAGGCAACCACAAACCCACATGCACATTTATGCGGGTGTGTCGGTGTGTCAAAAGTGGGTTCAACGTAAGCCCGATCGGGCATGTGCCGCAGGCTGTGTCTGTTGGCTGTGAAAGAGCCAAATCACCGCCTCTCTCCTATCAGACGTGTCCATCAGCTCATCCCTTTGAATCTCCCAGCTCTGCTCCACAGAGGCCGAGGCCGGAGCTCCAGTGACTGCAGTCAAACTCAAGTCCACTTATCGCAGCGCTCAAAGCTATAGTTTGACGTCTGTTGACGTGGCATTTAGACACGGAGCAGAGGTAAGAGTGGCACGCGGTGTTTTGGGACTTCACCGCGGCGCGCCCTAGCTTTGACATTTGCGGCGTTTGCTGGGCCCACGGACAAGCGCTGCTCTTGTTGCATGGTAGGAAATGGGATTGTTATTTTCAGCACGGACAAAAGGTGAGCAGTCAGATGCATGGTGGACAAGGGAAAATGGGACGGATAAGAATGAGGCCTGCAATCGTCTTGTAAGTCAAAATGTTGTGGCCTTGTGCCATCGGGAAATATAATACCTTATAGATTTAGAATTCATTGGTGTTAAGATCACATTCAGATTTACTGGTCATGAGAAAACCAAAGAGGGGCCTTCATCAGAAATGCACTGCGCACCTTAGTAGTCAAATACATTTTTTAACGACATGTTCTCCTATGTTGTTTTATATGTTAATAAAGTGGGCAGTGGTATGTGCCCTCTCCAGCCAGTCATTAGAATGTGCCAGCTGATAGCTCAGCCAGCCGCTGTAGGCAGGGAGCACCTGTCACGACTCATCCAGCCATCCTCGTCTGCTTTAACCCGGGTCTGATGGATGGAGGACCACAGCGGCCCCACCGGCTGAAAGCAGCAACTAACCTGAGGCCCTCCCAATTCGTTTCACACACACCTAATCCACACGTGCAGGCCGAACAGATGTTATGACGAATAAGTGTCCTATTTAATATAACGCTTTAAAATCTTATTATTATTATTTTTTGATTACATCTCTCCTCTTTTGCTCCCATCCATCCATCCATCCATCCGCCTCAGCTCAAATGAATTAAACACGTGGGCACAGCCCATGAATGGGTAATCACTAGGTATTAGTGTGTGTTAACAACCCCTCGGCTGAATAGACGATTCCCCCTCTCGATATTAAAGAGATAACACAGCGGAGGAGCAAAAAAAAAAAGCAAATGGCCCAAAGCCTCCAGCTATGCTCCCCTCCAAAGTTGTTTTCCTGGAGAATTAGGTGATTGACTAATGGCGTAAATGCGGTTAATTACGGGCGCCAGTACCCCAAACAGTCGTCTCTGCCTGTAACTAATAAGAAATCAATTAGCTAATGAATTGGTCATTAAGTGAAAAGCTAATCTTGGCCGAGGTATTTTTGAATGATTATTTTTTTCGCCTATGATCCCGGCTAATTGCCGTTGTCATACGGCGCTCTCAGCTTTCAGCATGCCTAATGAAGCTTCATTAGATCATAACTGGCACTCTTGGAAGATTCGCGGGCAAACCTGCTTCCCAATTATTTTTAATTGCCAGACATTCTGCACAAACAAGTGCCGCTGCACCTTTGCGGAACAGGAGAGCTCCGACTGGCTGTGCCGCGCTTTCCGCCGTGACTTCATTTGAAGCGATTAGAGCACGGAGCAGCATCGTCGCCGGGCTGCTGTTGTCTGTGGTGGATTTAAAGGGCCCATCGGCTCAAACTGCCTCGGCTCATTGTTCTGCTCCCTGCCTCTCTTTGATTTGGACTGGGGAGAAAAAGCTGCTGCTTCCAACGTGGCTGAACGGATCCGTGTGTCGCCCACACGCTGACGGACAGAGTCTGTCCGCTCCAAACACACACACACGCACACAGACACAGAGATATGTGCATTTATCTGGCATTTCTGTGCAATTACAAAACCACTGACAGATACAAACACAAACGTAAACACACACACACACACACACACACACACACAGACTGCCTGCACCATCGTACCTGTACATGTGTCAGCTGACAAAAACAAAGCAGAGAGAGCATCCCTCCCGGGCATGAATAATTACGAAAAGACAAAAGAGTCTTGTTTTTTTCCCCTCTTTCTCCTGCATCTCCTTCTTTTGTGTGTCTAGTAAACCCCAGTGCAGTGTACTCTGAGTTCTCCACTAATAAGATGGAGGATCATTCCCTCTATGGTGCTCACACAACACATGTTTCCATTCTGACCCTGAGCAAGCATCTCCCTCTAACGCGGAGAGCCTCGTGGCGAGAACAGAGCTGCTGGAACTCTGTCAATCCCGCTGATGCGTTTGGACAGTTTATCTTGAATTTGCCATTCCCTCCAACAATCAGGACTTTTCGTCTCTCCTTGCTCTCGATGGCAAACGCAAACAATACAGCTCCAATGGCTAAAGACGTAAAACACCGTCATGTTTCGCTGCACGAAGCACGGAGACAAAGGGAATGCATCTAAAATCAATGGCTTGGTCTCAAAACGATGTTTGTGAAGCTTCGGCTCACTTTGGTTAAACAGGGGGTAATATAATATAATTACCATCAACATTCTCTGATAGGGACCCTGAATTGATACAATAGTCAAGTCATAGTCATAATTCATCCAATCATAACACAGTTTTTTTTTTTTTTTTGCCATAATATCGTGCCCTTTGAGAGGGAAGCCAATCCTTCTGTATTCCAGGGACTTGATTTTGTGGCCAAGGCCTTTGATTTGCAATGATGCCAACCACTTTACCCTAGGTGCCTTTGTGTGCACGCGTGTCTATCTGCACATAGTGTGAGAGTGTGTGTGTGTGCGTGCGCGTGCGTGTGTGTGTCACACCGAGAGGAGGGTTGTGCCTACTTCACTGGCACACTGAAGTTTGGTGGTGGATGAATAGCACTCCAGATGTCTATCAATATTTAGCAGTAAACATCCCAGGCAGGCGGGGAACATGAGGTGGTGCAGCTATGAACTGTTGACTTTCAGTTTAACTGGTTAACAGTTTTTTTTTTCTTTTTTTTTTTCAATCACTCATTTCCATTTCCACGTCAGAATAGCTAGAAATGTTGAAAATGTCCATAAAACCTGATTACATTTTAATTGATTGGGACAAAAAAAATTCTAGGGAAAAAAAAAGATAAGAAAATATTTTATATGGGAAAAAAAATGTGAAAGAGCACTGGATTTGCTTTTTAATCATCAACATAAACACAAATTCCTGTATTTAAAAACAAAAAACATAAATTTGTATGAGTAGAATGAAATGCAAGAAATAGGCAAACATTTAATTATAACATAATATGAGTTATACCGAGACTCGACACACACACACACACACTCGCTCACTCAATCACATTACAAGACATCTAATTGAACTTTATGATGCAGTGGAGAGCATATGCTCATTCAGCCAATTGAATCATTAGAAAAGCCCACAGTAGGCCCAGGACCTGCCAGGACTGCAGCTGAGGAAAATATGTGAGGGCCTGAATTTCTTGTCCGCAAAGATTAGAGACGAAACATGTGAAAACACGTCGACAGAGGCACACAGCAAAAAACACACACGTCGTCGTCGCCGTGTGTGACATCAGCACAACCTTCCGTCATGCCAACCTAACGTTAAGCTGCGTGCGGCTGCAGCCCGGCCCGTGCCTCGATATCTCCTCGCACACCTCACGCGCCGCCCGAGCCCGGACACGCGCACACGTCCGCACATTCTGTCGGACATCGGGCCCTGTGGTGAGAAGCTCCTTGACCGACCTTGATCCCCGGAGGAGAGGGTAAGTGGAGGGGAAGTGAGGGAGACAGGAGCAAAGACAAGCCGTCAGATTTAAAGGCAAACAGACATTAGGCTTTGCAGAGCGACAGTTGCTCTCCGTGTGTCTCTCCCCGGCGCCGCACTATAAAATTTGCATGACGCATCAGAAAGGCCACAAGAGCCTCTTTGATTGTGGAACTATGCCTGAAAAATACATCAGTCGCCATCTTTTCCGCGCAGTGAAGCCGGGAGACAAAATGAAAATACACTCGGAGTGTTCACGCAGGCCTCTCATGTTCGAGACTCGCGAACAACATGGCACAGACAAAGGCGGAAGACAGAGGAATAGAGACACATTCAGTCGCACGCGGGCTTCGCCCTGAGCGTCTGTGAAACAGTGGGATGCGGCCGCTCAGTGTCATCTCTAATCGCTGTGATCTAAATGTATAAGAATTGATGGTGCCTTCCACCAAATGCTGTTATGGGGGACCTGGCTTGTTTATTTAATGAAGCCAGTGTCACAGTGGATCTGCGTCCTTGCCTTTGGAAACGGTGGCAGGTGTTGGTGGCAGATTTCCCTCAAACAGGGCCACTGAATTAACAAATCAAATTAACATAACACTGGCGTCAAATCTGGGGGCCTGTTTTTCCTCTGGCACGGCTGTCCCTGCAGTTTGCCTGCGCGGACGCTCCCCTCTTGTGACCAGATGTCCCCACAGTGCCGGCTCCCTCTGCCCAGAAATCACAGAACCGGGCCCAGGCTGGAATCTGGACAAGGACGGGGCAATTCACTCGCTACGTGAACAAAAGTTTCCCCGTGTACCAGCTTATCGGTAGCACATCCCATTCAAGTCTTTTACTTGTTGAGGTTTACCATATGTTTGTGTTTCTATGTGTGTATATAAAACACACAGATGGTGTGTGGCAGTTTTCACGGTGATAATGTTCGCACCATAGGAAGTGAGAATGTTGGCAAACCACGGACAGAGGTGTAAAATGATCACTCACTTACTCCCAGTAACTATCTTGGCCTTATACTGCGAATGCTGTGAATATATGACACTGGAAATTCTTCTGTTTGGAGGTGGTAAGGTGAAATGATGTTTTCGCAGTATCAAATACGTAGACATTAGCCAGGGTAAATGCAAATATTTAACAAGAGAAAAGAAATCCGACTGTAATATGAAGATTTGCCACTTTTATAACGTTTAATTATTGATGCATTGAAGTGGAAGCAGTTAGCCGGTTCAATTCAGAGTAATCCATAATATTTAATTAGCCAATCCTTGCTGCGTGTAAAACTGTAAGCCCTGCGAAGTAAAAACCCAAATGAACATCGTGTGAATTAAAAACACACAATGTGTCGTCGGACTAGTCGGAGCTAAAGAAGACTTCACCGTTGAGCGACTCTGAATCCTGCCGCCTGCAGAAGTAATGGAGCTTTATGGAAAAGTGGAAGCGTGTTAGTTGAGTGTATACGGGCTGTCACAGTCATTTATGCCCTCCCTACCCATTGACCTGATGTTGTGGATGTGCTGGCAGCACAAACACAGACAGCCCAGAGACTGTCTCCCACTGCTAAAAACAGTTAACGGCATTTAGCCGAATATTAAACAGAATATTAATGGCTTTGGAATGAGACCACCGAGCATCGTTAAAACCTCAAAGTGAGTTGATGTGCGGATATGGCTTCCATTACAACCGTTTACCTTGCCTTTTATTCACCCGCTGACAGTGGTAAACAAAAAGCAAAGGGCTCTTAAATGCAAAGTTCTCCACTCATGTGAGCTCTTCCTCGATTAGTACAGGTAAAAGCGATTGTGACGTGGCGTTTTCTAATCACCTCATCTCGCAGCAGACTGCGTTTGCCGGCACCACTTCAATGACACCACACGTCCCGAGGAAGACATTTGGAGTGAAGGCGCACGTCCAACCGACTCAGTGTTATCCACGCCGTCAGAAAATGAGGCTGGACACCGGAGCTCAAGTTAGCTGCCGTATAAGTGACGTGAGCTCTGATAGAATGCAAGATGAGGAGTTTATATTTTTATTTATAATTATTGGTCTCAATCTTCCACATAACAGGCCTCCACTGTACGTGGATAAACAGTGACAGCTGGGGGAGTTATGCTAATAGGAGTGTACACTGGCAGCGGATGGCTCAGTCAATCACGCACACCTCTCATCTCATAATCACAAGCCGCAAACAGGCCGGGGATGCCTGCGAGATACACAACGGCACAACACTGACAAATATAATGATCAACAACCACTGACAATCTGCGGCAAACACAGGCGCACATGCGGACTCGCACGTGTGCAAATAAAGAAAAAAAGAAAAGTGTGACAGAAGATTCCAACTCTCCCACATGTCATCACTGCAGCTTATTTTAGAGGTAAGCAAGTGGAAGAGCGCCCGGCTGCATTTAATGACAAAGGAGAAACCCAAATTAGTTTTAAAAGTTTGCTGATGGATTTAACAAAGGGACACCCAGTCTGTCAGAGTACTCTCCAATTCCTCGCTGCTGGGAGTTTGGGGGAAAACACAGCAGCAGCCACCGTGCCTCCCTCAGCTCTGTCCATTTCCATAAATGCTGCTGGCTGTCTCACCTACACCAGGAACACTGCGAGGCTAAATGCCCTGGCATATCATTTCCCTCCTTCCCCCTCGCACCCATCCGGAACCAAACGTTCATTACCATGCAGCCCGCCTCGGAGGAAGAGACGGAGGAAACGACGAAGAGTACAGAGCTGAGATCATTGACAGCTTGATGTGACGAAGGTCAATTGAAATAACAGGTTTTTTGTGTGTTTATGTTCCAAATGGGCCACTTGTGTAGGCTGTTCTTGGCTTCATGCAGAAGGGGAAGCAGAGGAGCACTATGGCTATAGGGCTATGTCGAGGCCGACACACACCCACACACACAGGCACACACGCATAAACACACACACACACTCATTGCATTGACTTACTTCATTTCCTCAACCCTAAGCATACCTACTACTCTAACCTAAACAACTCGTCTTCACTTCAAAAATCTAATCATTCATGTGATTGGGGACTGGCAAAAGAAAGGCAAGTTCTCTAAATGGGACAGTGGGAAAAGACTAAAGTCCCCACAACATGGGTAATACCTGCAACCACACACACACACACACATACTTTCACTCGCTCTGTAATGAGCAGGTTATGCTAAGGCACAGGCTGCTAAAATCTGTAATTATAATCAACCTCTCTCTCCACCTCTCCCCCTCCTCTCCGTCTCCCTTCACTCTCGCTCTCCCCCCCCCCCTCCCCCCGTCTACATCAGTGAACAGGCATCAGGGAATCCTTTACTAAGCACCGGAGGTAATGAGTTTATTGATTAACATGCAGAGATGAAGCATCTCTCTCGAATTAGTGTTGTTCTACATTATTAGATGGACTCGGGGCACTCTGAAGTGCTACAGGACCATTACCTCATTCCTGTCCCGAACCTCACACGTGCATCAGCACCATTACTTAACATTAAGGAGAAACCTTTGCCAAACTGTCTGTATCGCCTCCAAACTGTGTTGTTTCTAGTTCTAACCAAAAAAACTGTTCATGGTAATTTTATGATGAACACTGCTCTCCGTTTTTAATGGCTTTGTTTTTGTATGCAGGCAGGGTTGTGGGCCCTGTCAGACGACTGGCAGCTCTGCATCTGGCAACCCATCTGGGTGAGGAAGATCACATGTGACCCACATACCTGGTGCGTGACCCGACCCCACTCTGAGAAACAAGAAATGCACCAAAGGTTGTCAGAGACGGCAAGTTATTATAAAGGTATGGAATACTCATATGGATATGCAGTAGTAAAATGGGTTTAAATAGTATGTTTGGGTCAAAACTTAGATCTTATATGCAGCACAAAAACAAAGTATTCTAGTTGGAGGCTATACTATAACTCCCAATATACCCTAATC
This sequence comes from Colistium nudipinnis, assembly GCA_016785305.1. Classification (NCBI taxonomy): domain Eukaryota; kingdom Metazoa; phylum Chordata; class Actinopteri; order Pleuronectiformes; family Rhombosoleidae; genus Colistium; species Colistium nudipinnis. The sequence continues at coordinate 31,009 of JAFBJU010008949.1, forward strand.
TCTGCAAAACTGTAGTGAATTTCTTTTTGCAAAGGTGAAACCTCTCTGAGACAACACGACAAGCAGTGTTTCCCCTACCATTACCTCACGTCCCCCCTAAAATTCCCAATATCCCCATTTATGACTTTTCCGCATCCAACGGTACCATATGGGTTAGGGTTAGGGGATAGGGTTAGGGATTAGCCAATAGGGTTGAGGTTGGCTATCCAAACTGAACCAACACACCGAGTACAGAGAATAAGTTCTGTCAGAATCACCAACAGATGTGAACAATTTTCTATTCTAAAACCTTTGAGAGCAATCTAAGAGAAATAAAGGTGTGCTCACTACCGCCAAGTGAACACACTCAGGATTTGATTAAAACTATTGAATTTGGCAAAACGTCTCTTTCCTTTCGCATCGGAAGCCATGGACCAAGAAAAGCTGCCACATGACCCCCACCCTTTCCTTTAAAATACCCCACTTCCATCCACACAAACACATAACACAAATCCTTTTAACCAGCCTGTCATGTACTCTCAGTGTATCATACACTCATCTTCCGGGGAAGGTTACCCTCTCTCACCGCTCAGCCAGAGGGGAGTCCCTCAAGTCGGGCTTCCCCCCTTTACCACCTGGATACTCCCTCTAAAAGTTCCCGGCAGCATGTCAGGGGCGCTATGAACACACCGGTGAAAATGGCAGAGCAAAGAACTGGCGTCAGTCTCTCAGTGGCAGTGCCTCTCTCGCGCCACTTTGATGTGCTGGCTGCTCTTTGCTTTGTGATGCACAGGAGCTGTCAGATTAGTGGGCCTGTCACGGCTCTGTCTGCTTGTCTGTTGGGCTTGACAGAGCCTGTGATGGAGCGCAGACTAAACAAAAGGGTTATCACATTCCCTATGCCGATTCTCGACCACGCTACTCTTTCATATACAGGGGGGAAAGGGAGGAGAAGGCCTCCATCCTGCACAGAGAGAGAGAGAGGGTGAGAGAGAGAGAAAGAGGAAGAGGAGAGCATGTCAGCTTTCAGCCACCATGAAAAAAAACGTGATGTCTGTGTATTTATCTTCAACGGTAAGACATAGGTGCAGTCTTACATGTATTTATATACAAATATGGTACATACAGTGCATGTGTACAGTACACTCATGTGTAGAGTAAGTACATACTAAGTACAGCTACCAAAAAGAAAGGGGCTTGTATGATAACGTCATACATCCTTCTACAGGAAGTCTCTGCTGTATGGACCTTCTTTCGAAAACAGCTGTTGCTTTAAATGAGGCCTAGAGAAAGTGATCCATTATCTGGACACCTGTGTGTTTGCATGCGTGTGGGTTTGAATGAGGTGTAGCAACGCACTAATGAGGAGAGACTGATCACTGCTGACACAGCCAGGTTCACAGTAATATGATCTTCCTGTTTCTAAATAATTCTTATTTCCTGTTGAACTTGTACTTTTCATTAAGCGGCCGTGGCCTTGACTATAGTCACAGCAGCCTGAAATACTGGGTGCACCACTGTGCTCCAAAAATGTACAGTCCAGACTTCACATATCACCATCTGTTAATTAAAACAAATGATTAGAGAGATAACCTTGCGCAACTGACAAATACAGGCCATCCGGGTACTTGTGAAGAGCTGCTGACCTAACATAAATGCATCTATTTCCTATTAATAACTTTCAGCACTGGAAAGTTATTCATTCTTACCCTTCGACAAACTGACATGAAAACGGCCAAATTATGAAATAGTACAAACAACATGACAAGCTCAGAGAAATACAAGATATATTTTGAGATTAGATAGATTTCTGGGCTCTGATGAAGAGCAGAACGATTGCAAAAAGTAACTTGCAGAGTTCCTCACATTTGGATATTTCTAGGGCAGGGTTTTGGGTTAGGGTTTTGGTGAAGGATCGGTGCTAAATACATGAAAGTTGGTACCAGGGAAGCGGGTGAACAGTCAATATGCACAAAACGATCTCGAACTTTCGCCCACTTCCCGATGTCTGAGCGACAAAGGACCAGGACCAGTGCGTTCAGGGTCCATGAAAACGCCCCAGTACCAACACTCTTCTTTTTAGCAGCGACTGGTCACTGAAACCCTAATCCTAACTCCACAGTTATAGGGGTGATAAGCCTGGAATTAGGGTTTTGGTCAACCCTAACCCTAACCCTAATCCTACAGTTAAAGGGGTTAGAAGAGTGGAATTAGGGTTAGGATTTTAGTGAAGGGTCGCTGCTGGAAAGATGAGAGTTGGCACTAGAGGGTTTTCAGGGATGCCGAACGCACTCGTCTTCGTCCCGTGTCGCTCGGACATCGGGAAGTGCGTGAACCGTCAAAACACACAAAACTATCCTGCACTTTCGCCAACTTCCCGACGTCAGAGCGACACAGGACCAAGACCAGTGCGTTTGGGGTCCCTGAAAACCCCCCAGTACCAACTTTTATCTTTTTAGTAGCAACCAGTCACTGAAACCCTAACCCTAATTCCACAGTTATAGGGGTGATAAGCCTGGAATTAGGGTTTTGGTCAACCCTAACCCAAACCCTAATTCCACAGTTAAAGGGGTTATAAGAGTGGAATTAGGGTTAGGGTTTTGGTGAAGGGTCGGTGCTAAATAGATGAAAGTTGGTACCAGGGGGTTTTCAGGGATGCCGAACGCAATGGTCTTGGTCCCGTGTTGCTCGGACATCGGGAAGTGGGTGAACAGTATATATGCACAAAACAATCTTGCACTTTCGCCCATTTCCTGATGTCTGGGCAACACGGGACCAAGCCCATCGCGTTCGGCATCAGGGATGTCTACCCAAACCCTTTACTTGGCAGGTACCTGAAGGGTTCATGACAACTGTTAAAAGTTGAATATTGCAGGGGTTCTCACCACCTCATCATAAATTATGAAAGAATGTATTAGTGCAGAGTATTTCTTCTCTCCTGTTCTTCAATGGGCAAGACCTCTATTATTTAATATTTTTTCATAACTGTACGGAAAATTGTTTCCCAACACTGTCTCAGCAGATCATGACAGAGACAGCAGAGTGGAAATGATAGAGCATATTGAGATGGTTGATATACAAGAAAAAAAGAACAGTTTGAATTCCAATGAGAAAGGAGGAGATAATGAGGTGTTTTGATGTGACACAAAAGACAGGGTGATCTAACAAAGGCAGCCAGCCACTGCTGCGTTGCTGCACTACAGGTCAGCTTGCTCACACACACACGCACACACACACACACACACACACACACACATGAAAACACACAAACGCAGCCACTATAAAGCAGTAGCACTCACTCAATGACAGGAGTCTGGTCTTTTCTATTACATATCTCTGACTTTATCTTCTAGATGACCCATTACACAAATACATAAAATATGTAATATCATTGATATTGTATTAATGTTTTTGTTATGTCATTGTCTTTGATCATTAAACAAATACATTAATCTAGGAACCCTACATTTACATCACTGTGAATGTCCATCTCTTCAGACTGCCTAGTGTGTATGGCCTTACAATTACCCACACCCGCAGCAAACACACAAACCTCATAACCATACATACTGTATGTGTGTGTACGTGTTGTGCAGGTGTATGCCCGTACATACGCATCCGTAGCATTGACACTGGAAGGCGTCCGTCTCAGCAGAGATAATAAAGAGCAGTGTGCGAGTCTCTCCCCAGAGGAGTGAGTGACAGTCTGTGGAAGCGTGGCACTACACTTATTCACACTGATGGAGAGATCAGAGTGAAACATGGCAGACGTTGTCATTGCAGCCTTAAACCAGAGGAAGGGACGCTTCCGAACACTGGCGCTACAGTCCTGTCTGGCAGACAGGGGCCCTCTGAAGACAAACAATCACATAGGACAGCTGGGATGTGGCAAGAGGAGAGATGAGCCCCAGAGAGGAGAGGAGAGTGGTGGATTGATCCCAGTTTAAGCTCCTCCCTTTCGATTCCTATTCTGTACCTTCCTCTTTTTTTTTTTGGATGTCTTCTATCTACCTCAATGGCATTCCAGAGCTGTCCCTGTTCCAGCTCAGTCGTTATATCTGTAAGAGTATGATTGATAGGTCATGGTGTCAGTCACTGCACCTTCATGACTTACAACAAATGATTGTTTTATTATTATTAAAATATAATATTATATTGTAAATCAAAGTGGGCACACCTCCAGGTTTCCCCACAAAAACAAACTAATCAACTGAAAGGTGGTTGTCCCCTCGGAAATGATATAACCTGAAGCAGTGGTAGCGACGCATTTTAACTTTTTGCAGTTCAGAATAAACAGAGCATCCAATAAACATTTGAGCATCCAATATCAATTGAGCAAATGATGACGTTCTTAATCCACCCTTTTTTTATTTAATTTCCTATTCACAGAAAAATATTGACATGTGCCATTTTATTTCTGCTGTAGCAAAAAGGTAATATTTTTAAAATAGCTTCAAAACTCAAACAACCTTCTTTAAGAATCACTTAACATAGCTATAGCCACGAAAGCCTAACGTGTTTGTAACTGTGAAAGTGTGACTGAATGAATGATTATGATGACTCTCAACAGTACACAGTAGCACCATACAATTCTACAACCTTAAATCTCAAAAACAGGTGACTCTTCTTCCGGTACTTTTTCCACTGGCCTTAGCCATGGGTCAATTGTTCAGGCAAATGATAGACAATTGTGAAACTAGAGAATAACTATGACTCAAACGGTTCATTCCCAAAGGCCCAGACTGTTGATGTTTTTATCATTAAATAGGTAAGATGACCACTGGTCCAACATCCTCTCTCCTCTTCTCTTTCTGAATGAATGGAGAAAAAAAAAAACTCTCCTTCTGTTTCTCCATTCATCCCTGCTTTGGCCATGTGATTAGCATTGACATGACGGTGTTAGGAAGGATCAAATAGGGGTCTAATGGGGTCAAGCTGTAAATTGACAGTCTATCCTCAAGAATCGATAGATACGCTATGCATGACAACCAGAGGAGGGTACGGTGAGTATGGAAGTGAGAAGGAAGGCGAGGGGGCGGGGTCAGTCGAACTTTAGTCCAAGTTAGCTGTGTAATTGTGACGATTATGTGAAATCAGTGTTAAATTCTGAAACTGACAAAGCAACAATTATCATTACAACCACTTCTTACTAATAAGACACAGTATTATGCACATATCTGTGCAGAGTGTGTGTGTAAAAGAGAGAGAGAGAGAAAGAGAGCGAGAGAGCATGCATGACTTAATTCCAGGCTGCAGTGGGACAGTGAAATAAATCAGGCCCAGCTGATGTGTGTTTACCTTCCCTAAGCCCCAGGAGATGTGGGGTAATTGAGCATGAGCAGTTCAGCAATAGAATCTCCCCCCGAAAAAAAACAACAATTTCCACACACACACACACCTATGTTAATACACAAACACACCCGCCCTTGTTGTTCACTGACACATGCACTGCCCTTGAAGGAAGCGGTGCAAATAAGTGCTTTTAGTTTAGTTTTGTTTATGTGAATGACAGTAGAGACAGATGTGTTGTGTTTGTGATGGACATGTATAATTTGACTCGACAGAGCAACAGAGCACTTATATAAGGAAATGCTGTTGTTGGCTCAGCTGCCAGTTCACCATAGCATGAAGACCGGAGGCAGGGAGAAGCAGGTAGCCTGGCTCCATCCAAAGAAAAGCGGCAATCATGAACTGATTACTTCAAAAATAGCAATTTTCAACCAAAAAAATGTATATATATAGAGAGAGAGAGAAAAACGAGTAAAAAAAAAAAAAAAAAAAAGAAATGTGAACCACACTCTAATTACTAATAATGTAAGAAGATGGCGATTCTCAGAAAGCTATGTCAAACATACACACTGATTACGCACAACATTATGAACAGTTACCTGTGTTTAATGTTGTGGCGGATCTGCGTATACTAGAGATTAAAACTGCATCTCTTGGAGTACATTTGAGCATCTGAATAAATGCATGGGTCTATGTGCATCTGGGATTTCTGTGTGTGTGTGTGTGTGTGTTTGTGCGTGGGTGTGCATGTTGATGCCATCCCCATAGTCGCAGCTCCACTGCTCTTGTAATGTACCCATGTAATGGTGTAATGAAAATTCATGATGAGAGCATGTTAACTGCATTAGCCAGTCTCCCGAGTTCCAGCACATGAATAAAACGAACAAGGGGAGGCAAGAAAAAAAAACAAAAAAAAAACAGGGAAACTCATTTTGATGCCTAATTATTTTTGGACTTGACAGCCCGGCAGCGGCCCGGCCTGGGTACGTATGTGTGTGTGAGCGCACGGGTCGTCGGTGTTGCTGAGTAGATGCACAGCGGTAAGCAGGGCCCTTCATTATGGGCCATAATGAGTACATCCACCCCAGATACAACAGCCTGGGAACCTTTGTTGCATTGTTTTGTTCCAGCACCTTGAGCAACAAATCAACACATTTTACATGGCTCAAGTACCTGTATTTTTTTCCTCTACATATGTAACAGGGGCAGGTTGTTTTTTTTTTTCCTCATGCACTTTCCTTTCATTACGTCTGCACACATATTTTGACATGCAGAGATCATTATCACCAGAGTAAAATGCTGTGAAACCATTATATTACTGCAAAAAAAGAAAACGTGCTCAATTATAATGTTTGCGATAATACACATGTTCAGATTCCCGTTGAGCACAGTCAAAGATACACTTTTAAACTTTACATGTAACCACGTCATAAAACATAATATATTCCGCAGTATTTCATATGAGCTACTTAGGGGCTATTTCACATCTTTTAAGCTTTTTTTGTGGCCTCACGGTTTGTGCTTTTGTTACTGCCACCGGTTTCTTAACCTAGAATATCATCATGAGTTTACTTTAGTCTGTGCTTTTTTTTTGTGGCTACTGACGCGATCTGTTTAATCTGTGCGCAGTTCTTGTTAGTTTAGTGGAGTCAGATGTAATCTTAACTTAAAAAAACAGCTTCTCCTGGGTACTGTGGCTTGTTTGATTTTGCAAGCAGAGAGACAACCAAAAAGGCTAACTACTGAATATGATCGCTCTGCGAGCATTGGGAAACTGTGTGTTTTTCCTTTTCTTTTTATTAAATCTCTTTTCATGTCTGCTCTTCGTAGACTTGGCAAATGCCCTTCCCATGGCTAATTTTAAGATGACAACGCGGTTTCCTACCTTAGATAATTAGAAGCACCTGGGTGGCAAAATTGACGATGAGTGTATGTGTGTGCGTGTGGGTGTGTGTCTGTGGGTGTGTGCGTGCGTTTGTGTGTGTGTGTGTGTGTGTGTGTGTGTGCGCGCAATCAACCCCAGGGGACTGACTGAATCCTTCCTGCCCATGATAGAGACGCGCTCCAGTGCAACGGAAGTAGCACAAGATTCCCAAAATCACAATCTTCTAGGATTAGACTTGTAATGAAAGAGAACCGGAGCATCTGGATAGCTTTTATTGGTTTAAGATTGCCCCCATCCTAACCACATTAACCTACTGATTGCTTAAACAGACATTATTAGATGCTTCCACTGGAACAAAAAAAGAGACGAGGAGAAAAAAGAGGCTAACAGGCAATCATGCCCACCGGCCCATGTTGGGAAATTTAAGGCCAAGGACACAAAGACACACAGAGAGAGTAAGAGAAATGAAAAGGAGGAGAGAAAGAGGAGGAGAGGAGGAGGGGGGGGGGGGGGGGGTGGGGGGGTGGGGTGGGGTTAGGGGTGGGGGGGGGGGGGGGGGGGGGGGGGGGGGGGGTTGAGGGTGTTCGATCGTCGATTAAAGTGCAATTGTGCAATTTCATTCCTGTTCCAGCACAATGAGGAATGAGATTAAGCTCAATTTGGACCTGTTCAAGAGATCCCCTCACCTCTGTCTGAGGTACACTGTGCAACACATGCACACGCGCACACACACACACACACACACACACCTACACACCTACACACCCCTGGAGCCCCTCACCATGTCAGCACCCCTCCAGGGAAATCAGGCGTCTGGAGACAGGTCAGCCCTGGCCCATGTATATATTCATGGGCTTAATCTGGCATCATTTCTCTCTGCTGCCGGAAAAAGAAATGTATTTAATTTACACAATCCCCATTTGGCCTCCTCGCCAAGGAGAAATACATAGGGAAAGTAGGCCCATAGTCGCGGGGGCCTCACCCCTTCACCATGAACTAGTTTGCAGGGGTGTGTGAATTTACAAGTTTGTGCATGTTAGCGTGTGTCTATATACTGTATGTCAGCACGCACAGTAGTAGCATTCTGCCTGTGTACTGCAGAGAGAAAAAAAAAAAACATCTTATCATATTCCAGACCTGTACAGTACACCCAAACAGTGGCAGCTGTGCAAGTCAGTTTGAATGGGAGGTTGGGAGTTGTACCCAGCAGATGCTGTGCGTGTGTGTGTGTGTGTGTGTGTGTGTATTAAACAGATTAATTATTAAAACATGCTTGACAGATAAAAAGTGGGTCCTCGGGCTATAAAGGAAAATGTTTATTCTTCTGCCATAGACTGTAGTACACTTAGCTTCTGCTCTCAACTTATCCAGCGCCTCAATGAAGAGTGTAAACACTTTCTCTACTGTGTGTGCTTGGAAACACACACATAATCACTTGAAATGGCCGCCTGGGATAAACCTTCAGATATTAATGTGTGTTTAGTGATTGGGGTGAAATATGATTTGCGAGAAGTGCCAGTGTGTGTCTACGTATGTGTGCGTGCGTGTGCGTGTGTGTGTGTGTGTTTGTGAGCATGGAGTTAGGTAGCCGGAGGACAAACCCAATCACCTTATTTTTCCAACAGCGCAACCAGTTAAATGAAGCGATAGTTATCCCGGTTCTTGTTGCCTTTGTGTTAATTTTCGTTTTCTTCATCCGCTCTCCTCCAAAATGCGCAATGTATCTTACTACTGGCGTAAATATTTGACTCTAATATATTGTAATGGACACGGGGATTGGCCGTTACGATGATCAATTATGTTCACTAAAGTTAGATCGGATCGAGTTAGAGATGAAGGATTCTTACGTCACAATCTCAGCAATTTCCATCTCCTTAACACACTGTAAAAGCTGTGGGGTTGTTCAGCATGTCACTCATTTTTATGAACCTGTTGGAAGCTGCAACAGCAGGAATTAGTCTGTGCCGAAAAGTCTAAGAGATGCTTTAAGGGCTACTATCTTCGACGCTGGTAATAGCCCCACCCTTGTTCTTTCTTCCTGCAATTAATGCATGGATGTGCGAGTTAACGCGAGTTGTGATCTTCATCTACAAGTTGCTAAAGGCTTTTATCTGCATCCGTTTATATCATATAAAAAAAACTCTTAGGGTCGATGAAATGAATTGTTAGAAATGATCCAAATCTCAATTCTTCTCTGCGGCGTTTTATACTACAATATTGTATAACCTTATAGAAGGTTTTAACAATGGGAAAAGTGAGCTGGATTCAACCATGTAGATTTTAGATTGCAAAACATATTTTAGATTAATTCAAAGTTTAAGTTGACATGATAAACACAAAATAACAAATAAAATAAAAAAATTGGGTGAAAAATATATGGGGGGGAGGAGCAGGGGCGGTGTTTTATCACAAAAGAAACGCATCGTCTCCCTAGACTTCTGCAAATATGTATCCACCAGTATTACAGTAAGTCTAAGTCTGTGCAGTGTTTGCTTTGCTTATTTTAGACAACAAGAGTACAGAGCATCAAAACAGAGTCCCGGGAGTAGACAAGAGAAAGAGAGAGGAGAGGGGGGGGGGGCACGGTTAGAGCTCGACACATCTGTCTATGGCACAAGGAGGAGAGGGTGAGACACACCACCTGCTCATGCCATTTCCCCAGTTTCTCATTTCTCCATGTAAATAGGTGACACATTATTCAGTCTGGGATCTGAGCATTCCAGCCCCTTCTGTAGGTGGAGGCCAGGAAAAACGGACCAGTTACCCTCCCAGCATCCTTTAAAGATTGCTCCACCCTCACTGGCACTCACATATACACACACATAAACACCCATACACAGAATGAAATAACTCTCCCCATCCCCCATACCACACACACACACACACACACACACAACAGACATGGGTTGCCGGCCCCCCTGTTGCCTCATCTGTCAGCCCCCGCAACCAAAAAGACATGCCAGCGTCACACGTGCACGTGCGCAGACACACACTCACTCGGCCTCAGGGGAGAGGGTCTCAGATGCAGATCATCAGTATTAGTGGGCTGGCTAAGGGATTAGCATCCCTCTGCAATGACCTACAGGTGTAGCCCTGGGATAGAGCAGACACTTATCTAGCGGAGCATCACTGGGCCCTGACCCCCCGACCCTCCCCAAACACACGTCACAGGAGATAGAGCCGAGGCAGGCAGACAGATGGAGGGGCGTTGCAGGAGCTATTGGGAATGCATGGAGCTATACAATGACAGGTAAACAAAGACGGGTCATTAAAAGACAGACGGGGTACAAATAATCAGAGAGCAGGTTCTAATACTTTTTGTGCCGAGATTAAGACATTTAAGTTAAGGACTGGCAGGTGGTAAACATAAAATGTGTGAATGAATATATAAAATCTGTATTTTAATGAATTTACTGGCAGGTATTTGTCTTTCCATTGCGTAGTCGCAGTTCCTTTTCAAAGTAACATTTGAAATAATTTTGCTCTCACTCGAGGTCGAGGTTCAAGGTAAGAAGATGTAGCACCTTATACAGACTGTTGCGCCCTATGAGTTCAATTGTGATTTTTACAAATATGGTCTATACAAACTAAAGTTGTTTAATGGTGAAAATCGTGTTGTGGTGTTGGCTTTGTTTTTGTTCATTATTCTCCTTGGCTGTTTCCTTTGCCAGGACACTTTAGAGTTTATATATTATTATTTATGATTTTTGATTGAATGCGGGAGAAAAGGAAGGTTTGATAAACAGACACAGTCAAAAACAACGCCGAGATTGAGGCAGACAGGCAAAGGGCCCTTTGGTGGTTGACACTCATGTTTTGTTCACTGTAATATCATCTGAACCTGGCTTGTGTTGTTGCCTCCCGTCGGACTTGCCTGGTTGTGTTGACATTTTGCTGTTGTTTGTACACTGCAAAGCGGTCCATTTTCCCCGCATCAAAAGTGCTTTTACGCGCGTGTGTCAGGATGTCTTTGGTGCTTACCTTCAGCTCCTGTCAGACAGCGAGAGCAGGGCCTGTGCTCGGGAGCAGAGGGGGGAAGGCTGCTTTGTGCCCTGAGCGTTTTATTTTTTTTGCGAAGGCGAGAACCGGCTCAAAGGCTGTCAATGCACAGGCAAACACACATCAATACACACACACACACACGCACAGGCGCGCACACGCGTAACCCAACAAGCAGTGTTTTCTCAGCCGCACTCCTGGTAAGAACCAAGTGTTTGAAATGAACTTGGATTCATAAAGTGCAGACACACGCAGGCACACACACGCTTATTACACAGGTTTCTAGCCGGTGTTTGTGTCACTCAAAGGTTACAGGAACGTCAGGGTGGAGAACACAGCCCTGATCAAAGATGGTACAGTTAGGACTTAGGACCCGACAAAGGAAGAAGGAAACCCACTGCTTCAAACAATGTGCGTTTGGGCGATAGCAGAGTACCAAACGAAAACCACCGTACTTTATGGAACCACAGTTACAAATCCAACAGATGGAAAGTGCATTCCGCCGCAGATTGGTCTCTCAGTTTTAGCTTGTTAACGTGCAGAGGACCACAGGGGTAAAGTTGCGCCGTGAACTCTGTAGACTCGTGGGATTCATTTTGTCGGCGGGCCTTCAAAAAGAGCGTATCCAAATGTCACGACACAATTATTTATTATACATCCCTTAATTATTACAATTTTTTCAGGAAGAGAGTCCCACCTAAATTTGAACTTACGACGCATGGCTATCTGGACGCTTCATCGGGAAAAAGTCCGTATTGATGAACAGTACAAGTGCCATGGCTTGAAAAAATATAGACCCAGAAAATGTTGGATAGAGGATACAAGTACAGCTTTATGACAGTTAGGGTTTTTGTTTTAAAGCTCATGTTTTGATTGACTGATTCATCGATATGAGTTCAGGAGTGATATACTACTTATTTGGTGCCATACTCGTTAGGTCACTTGTGAAGTGTTTTGTGCTAAGCAGAGCAGGTGTAGTGGTTCCGAAGCCTTGCATGAGCAACGCACGGATTGGCTGCGGCGAGAATCACTGCAGCGGGCCGACCCCACTCAACCGCAGTAAGAGTTGTTTGTTTCGTTAACTTCTGTTGGAGATCCGGGCCATGTACCTTCGTTCTGTCATCATCCGAGCCCAACATTACATATGCAAACTGGGGAGGGCGATTTGCCCTCTTCATTCCAAGTAACATGTGCCCTGTCAGTGGAATTTGGGAACTCAAGCATTTCTTCCCAGCAAATGACAGCAGTGTACCCCTGGTGCGCTGAGGCTGCCAACCACTAAGCAGTCCTGGCACTCTGCAGACAGGCCAGACTTGTGGTTGTTGTTTTGCTCGCTCCTTCTCAGTCTTTGGCTGCAGGCTATATGCAGAACACAGACAGCTAGCCCGTTCCCAAACCAGAACTCAGTCCTGGAGGTGCTCGACCCCATACGCTCGCTCTGGGTACATTAGCGGGAAAGTGCTGGTAGGCAACGTAAGGAGGAGAACCAAAAAAAAAAAAAAAAGGGGGTGCCTTGAAGAAGAGGGAAACAAAGAGGAAACCGCGATACGCATGCACTGATTTAAAAAGCAAAAAAAGCACGAGCAGTTGAAAAATGCATCAGTCTCAATCCAAAAGTTAACTTTCTACTCCCTCTGCAATTTCCTTTTCCCTGTTTCGTCCCGTGCTTTGGTTTCAGCCATAAAAAAACAGACTGACCACAACCTCACGTTGTCTCGTGTCAATCTCCACAACAGGAACGTTCTAGACTATGTTTGGGTTTCCTCGGTGAGCCACGGGCACTTGTGACTCGAGCTAACCACCCCCTGTCATATTCTTTCAATTAGACGTGGCAGGAAAGCCAGGGTACAATCCTTGCCCTGGCATTTAAAATAAGTATTTAACTATGAAGCCTAAAAAATGTCACTTATGCAATTCAGTTAAACTCAAAAATATATTACTGCATAATCTCAGAGGATGATGGGATTTGTCTTCCCGCAAGGCAAGAACAAACTAACCTTCTAACAAGGTGCAATTATTTATCAGGGCTCCAGCTGGTATATTGTGTTTCTCCTTGTCGCAAACACATACTCGTCTCTGATGAGGCAGTGGGCCATAAGCCCGTGTTTGTCCCGATCAGTCAGTGACTCCATGTCCCACTGTGGCCTCTCTCTGGCTCTCTCTCCCTCCTAGAGCGCAACTGTTCAGTTGCTGAGCTCAAACAGACAGACTGAGGCCTCTCCAGCCCAGACCTGTTCATATATGCAGTTTTAATTGAGTGATAATGAAGAGAGCTGGTGTGAGATGAGGTTAAAAGGAGTGTATTAATTTGAATAGGGCCCTCTGGATTATCCTCGGCTCCCCTGCCTCTCCGAGCGCTGAATACGGGCCACTGCGCCGTCCACACAGGGAGAGAAGCGGACTGCGTTTCTTAATGGACCACAGGGCAACATAAGGGTCATTAGCATGAGATTCAGACCAAGTGTGTGTGTAGGTGTGTGTGTGTGTGTGTGTGTCACAGACACACACCACCCCGACACAAACTTTGACAGACGAGTGCAAGCTCCAGACCTAATGACTGAGGAGAGGAGCTAATAACCAGGGGGCAAAAAATAAAAAATCTATATCTCTCAATCGCAATGTAGATTTCTATCTTTCTTCCTATTTCTCCGCAACGTCTGTCCCACTCCCTTTCTCTTGCCTTCCTCCACCATTGTTGTTATCAAATGATACAGTTGCTCAAGCGCAGCGTTTGAATCCTAAGGACCTCTGGGAGCGGATTTGTCTCCACCAAGCCCCTTCTAACGGGGATTAAGGGGATTAAAAAGCATAAAATGACCCCAGCACAGAGTCCCCAGAGCCGGGGCCAGCTTGCTTTAGCCCGGCCCAGCCAGGAACGGAGCACAGGCCGCAGGCCTTCTTTACCAATGGCCCTTTAAAGCTCCCCGTTAGCATGACAAAGGAGGGAGCAGTCTCCAGATCTGCCAAGGAGCCAGTACAATGGAGTGGCTGCTCATTTTCAGGGAGACAAACAGCATTACACTTGGCAGTGACATTGTTCTAAACTCCAACATGGAGCCCCTCTTTCTCTGCGGAGCTCAAGGTGTCATATTAATTATTTAAATCTGATGTGGATTTCCAGCGAGGGATCCCTCCAAGGCCTTCCCCGCAGCCAGAAGGTCTGGGATCTGCATTCGTTTGGTTAATTAGACCTGAAACCAAGCTTTGATCTCGACCAAAATCGGAAAAAGGGGAAACTTCCAGAATGAATTATTTTAGCCTTAACCCATTTTCTTTTTTTCTTTTTTTTCATTATAGATCTTTCTTACTCATTTTCACCCCTTTCATAATGTTGCGCGAACACAAATGTGTGTTTGTCGCCCTGTGTGTGGGTTGGACTGAATTAGAGAGTACAATGGCTGAGTTTAGGGTTAAGGATTTTGCAGTTAACCAGCTTCATAAGGTCAATGATGAAGGTAATTGAAGGCCACTTTAATCCACTCAGGAGGCCTGACAGAACCGTTTACTCACGTCGTCTCACCGCGAAGGTACAGTTGGACTCAGATGAAAGGGGGAAAAAAAATAGATGGAGAGAACAAGACGGCAGAGGCCAGGGTGGTCTCTCTTATCACCATCTCATTTAAACATGCGATAAAGTGAAGACGGAGGAAGGGAAAGATGTAAATCCAATAAAGCTGCGAGCCAAACATATTGATTCAAACTATTTGTACCACAATAATAACATCACAACAAGGCTCTGATGGATTGTTCAGCGCGGGGTTCACCACATTGAACACCCTTTGGATGATGTGCACTTCAACAGGCTGATAGAAATCCGAGGTCAAGAAAAGTCCTGCAGGCGGCTTCGTTCAAGCCCGACTAATGATGAAGCCCAGCAGCAGCAGCGGCAGTGTCGGCAGATGTAAAAATGCACCACGGGGGTGTATCGTTGCATCTCAGTCGCTGACCGCGTTTGAGTTTGAGCAAATGCGGTTTAATAACGTGATTGCGGGGATGAGTTACACGGGGGTGTGAGTGAGAGAGACAGGACAGTCACGGAGACCCTTTGTCATCATCTAAAATATGGCTACAGACAGCACGCTCCACTGGAGCCCGTGTCATTCCTCTTTTGAAGGGCCAAAAATGAAGAGTTTATGCATAAGCGGGGGTTGTTTTACAAAAAGGGGAGTGAGGGGAGAGGAGGTGAAGGATGATGGAAGTAAGGGGGAGCAAAGACGCGGGGAGTAACACACACCAAGCTGCCATTGGGTCTGTGTACTTTAAGTCAATTAAACCCTCTGGTCTACGTGGTAAGTCAACTGACCCATTCAGTAGAGCTCACAGTGACGCTCCGCAGTATATACAGACATCTCCGGTGAGGGATGTCAAATGAGGACTGAGAACTAATTCAGAATGAATGGTTCAAAAAAATGTGTGGCACCTGCCAGAAATTATTGTGGACCTTTAAATTTGACAATTTTTTTTGAACTGAAAATCGATTCACGTCCATTGCATGGGGTTCCCTGAAACGTTTTCTTGCAAATACATGCAAAAGTGAAATTCTATACCAAAAAGGGGTGTGCACAGTCGTGACTGGATTTGCCCGATTCACTGCCTCATCAGCACCCGAAAACAACACCACCCACACAGCCTTTTTAATGCAATGCCCTTTTCATCCAGAATCCCCACTTTGCTGCAGAATTATATGTTTTCTACCATCACAAACCAAACAGCCCTCCCATGGAATAGGATAAAATGCACCTGCAGCAACAAATCCTGAAATAAAACCATAACATTCAATTTGACAGGTCACCACGGGCCCCTTTTTGTCGTTTTTTTATTTCTTGCCACCATTCCATCCCCTCGTGTACGTGGCCAATTTAACTTCTCCTCTTTGGTCCATTTTCTCAGATGTAGATCAAAACTCGCACAACAAATGTGTCTCACTCTAATCTCCCATTTATTTACAAGCCATGCCCCCCACAACCGATGTGCGCACACACTCGCGCGTGTCCCCACACACTGCGTCACAAACGAAAAGAGTTAATGATAGTTAGTGAAATAATCACCCGCCTCGCCTGTAGCACTGTGGGCTTGAAGTTGACCCCCTGGCCTCAGACGCACACCACCATACACATACACACAAGCAGCGGGGCCCTCTCCTCAGGCCCATGCGACCAACCCTCAATGAATACAAAGGATCGTGAGGATTAGCCAGACATTTGGTTGGGCATTGTTCTGGCCTACTAAATGAGGTTTGGCCGGTGGCAGCCGGCACGGGGGCCGGGTCCTCCGCGAAGCCGAGGCGGAGGCAGTGGCCGCCCCTCGGAGGACGAGTGATAATTACCTCTTCCTGAGAGAGATGACAGCTTTGGCCTCTGCGTCCCCGAATCTTGGACATTAGCAACTGAATAGAGAGCTTTCATACTGTATATCATTTTAATCTTTCATGTTCGGATCCAGCAGATGGCTTATTACTGGCCTGGGTGAGGAGGCAGCCAGGGAGACAAATGGCCCGTGTCTCTTTTAAGGAGGGATGCAGGGGAAATGGCATTCATATAGGGCAGGAGCAGCGGATAATTGTATATCTGGCTGTTTGGTGGCGCGGGTGCTGCTCACACACACTGCCAGCCTATAAATCATAAAACTATTAATCTTAAACAAATCCCACTCTGGAAGGCTTGACGGAGGGCAGTGTGTTTGGGAAAAATGAGATCCGTCCGAAATGTGAAGGATTCTTATATGACATGCATGTTAAGTGCGCGGCCCCGCTCGTGCAGCCAAATAGGTTTCATTTGTTTACATTTGCATTTAACCTTCCCCTATATTAAAACACAAATATGATAAACGAGATTTCCCACAATGCACTGATTAAGGGAATCGGGGCGTCATCTTTGTATTCACCTCGTATATAAATGATCCACCCTCTGAGTAGCTCCCATCATTTTTTGTTTTGTTTCATGCATTCAGGTGACATTTGACTTATTCATGTTTTTAGAGCTATTTCTTATTTTTGGATAATGAATTCAAACTGCGCACGTTCCTGCGGGGGGACTGAACTGCAGGACACAACTTTTGATATGATCACCAGACAAAAAGTCAGCAGTATAAATCACCAGATTCTAACCCCCCAAAAAATGCACATCTCAAAAAAGTAATAAAAGTCCTGAACTGCCTTATTTTCTATTATTTGGGAAAGTGGGGGTGTTGAAAGATGTTGAACATCTGTTTTTTTTTATTATTATTACATTTCAATGTACTTTGCATTAAGAGAACATACTACAACTCTCTCTCTCTCGCTCTCTCTTCTCTCTCTCTCTCTTCTCTCTCTCTCTCTTCCCCCACCCTCCCCCCACTGACATTGCCCATCCAAAGAGAAACAATACGGTTTCATCTGCCGTGCTGACAGTGATGCATGAGCCTGATGGAAAACACTTTCTCAGGTGTTGTCATTATGAGGCCATTTTTCCCCATAGGCCCCATGTGAAAGAAATACCAAGACAGGGCCCAAAGTGTAATACTCTAATATCTCTGAAGCCTTTCATTGGCATCTGTGGAGCCTTGGCTGTTGGATTGTCTCCTTTTCAATTACCTGATCTTTTCAACTCAGCGGGAAATGAAAAATGTGCAGCGCAGTTCGAGCTCCGGAGCGAAAAGCCTTCACTCCTCTAGCGCTCTCTCACTCTCTCTTTCTTGCTTGCTTTCTTTCATTCTCTCCCTCTCAATGTTGGATAGGTTTCAGTGAGTGATGTAGTACGCACCGTTGGCTCAAAATGATCCCCAACTTTTTTAAGCACCGACTGTTAGAAAACCCCCCTGTGATGTCAGATTAATTTATTGTTGACGCTAACCACAGGTCACAGTTCCCCTCTAATATGAGAATCCAAACATGCTGATGAATGGCCTGCTTCATTTGCCGTGACTTCTTCTGGTTTGAGCGTGGACTGGGCTCCCTCCAACTTCTGACTTCACTCTTCTGTCCGGCCGCATTGCTGAAGACACTGTGCAGTTCCATATTTATCAATGCGAGTTGTTCAGAAGGCTTTCAGTGACGCTGAGCCCGGAGAGGTGGAGGGGAGGCTGATTGCTAATGAAACTTTTCGTCATGAGTCATGTTAGAGGGAGAGACGGAAACAACGTGATCATGAAATCCTGGTTCCTGGTGCCATCACTCTGTCAAAATGATTAGGAGATATAAAAATGCTACGACCGACTCAATCAATCAATCTCAAATCAGATCGATCTCCACTTGCAGCTACAGCTTCTGCCTATTTTAGAGATGCATATGAGTCAGTGCTTCCATATTTAAAGCATAATGTAAAAAGGTACATCATGAAGGCATACAATGCACATTGGTGCACCAGCTTAAAAGTATGGCAGACGCTTAACAAATATTTGCTATCGGATCAAATAAAACATATTGATTTATGGGAATAAACTGTGGTTGTTTACCAAGTCTTGCTGTCACTTTTTTTTTTGAAAGCTGCACAGTACAACAATCTTAGCCTTTTGTGGAAGACACACAGCACCGTGCAGGAAAAGCGCACGCCTTCCACCTCTGCAATCCACCACCAAAGCAGCTGCATGCTGATGAGGGGCAAATAAAGCGGGCTCCGTCTTTTGATTTCGGAAACGGAAAAACAAAACTGCGAGGGAGACGGAGCCTTGCTCTCTGTCTTGTCAGTGCTCCCCTCAGAACCAGAGAAGGATTTGAGTTTTCAAAGTGCCAGGCATTCGCAACACCGCGTTGTCTTTTAACTGCGGTTGGAGTTCAAAAACCTCGCAGCTCCTTCGATCGCGGCAAAGTGAATGCACTACACAGGGTGAACACAGGCAGATGTGAGGAGAGAGCAGCTCGGCCTAGTCTCCCTGGAACTGGCGGAGGGGGGATGAAAAAAATTAATAAAATACTTGCTTGCTCGCAATAAATAGCAACATCTGATAAATATGGTACAATCATTATTTGTTTGTGAATTTCTAATGACTATCCCAATAGCCTTGTTGTATCCAAGCATATAAAAAAAAATAAACAATTATGGGATCCACTTTAAACAGCACAAAACAAGCCCGGAATAAACACATCAGTCATATTGTTTGTTTTTTTTCATATTGATAACGCTTCGTTGCTTTGTTCTTTGTCTGCGGATGCTCCCGCTTTCACACGCCATTGTTCATGTTAATTCAAAACCAAGTAATTTTTATTTTTATTTTTTAACGACGGACTGTCCCCCGTGACTAATTACAATTCAACTCTAAGCACTAAGCGATGTTTCACCCCTAGACAATAAAGAGGGACGTGCTGCTTTCGCACAATGAGCCCATAGATTTGAGCTTGTATTAGAATAAAAAAAGGAAAAAAAAGTCCTGTTGGAGTGATTTGGCGAGAACGCAGGGCCAGTTATTCAGATCTCCGTGTGCGAAGGTTACCTCTTACTGGGCAGCTTTAAGGAGATCTGAGGGACAAGAAAGCCCGCCGCCCGGCCAGGCTGCAGTCTTCAGTATCCCGTGTGCAGGTCATTAGAGAGTTGCGGCACTGGGAGTTGTAGGGAGACTCCTACAGGGGGATCCAGCAGTGACTCTGAAACAGAGCAGGACCATGGAAGTACAACAGATGGAAAAAAAAAAAGACGGCGAGGGGGTGGGTGGGGGGGTCTAAGCGAGGCACACCTCATTAGCACTATCCCAGAGGTGAGGCGAAAGGGGCAGTGCGGCCTTCCCATTGGCCTCTCTGTGACTGGTGATGTCATCAAACCGTTCCCATTTGTGACCGGGAGTGAACGGGGACTAAAGGGGAACAGCTGGAGCTGCGTCTGAGCCAGTGACCCCTCTAATCATGAAGCTGCAGGCCCACCACCTAAAGGTCACACAATGAACTGCTCGATCACACTCAAACGGGGAAAATAGTCCCGCGTGCTTGCATCATACCGTTATAGTACACAGGGCTCTGCAATGCGCGGTTTCACACAAACCCACAATCGCGCGCGCGCACACACACAGAGAACCCCCTCGCGCTTATCTGCCATCACATCACACATCCCACAGGATCAGAAACGGTCCAGCTACGTTCCGAGAAAAAAATAAGAAGATGACGATTGTAATATGACCATCTGTGTCAACAGTCAAAATATTAGAATACCTGTATATGAGGGGTGCACGTCAAAAAAAAAAAATCGATTGATTTGGTTTGATTTTGATTCTTGGGCAAATGAATGGAGTTTAAAGCGATGAATGATATGTTTGCTTTATATACTTTAAAAGGACACAAACAATCGCACAACTGTACTACAAGGATAGTCTACTACTACTGAGTGAGTGTGTGTGTGTGTGTGTGTGTGTGTGAGTGAGTGTGTGTGTGTGTGTGTGTGTGTGTGTGTGTGTGTGTGCGTGAGATGTACACTGGGCCGTCTTATAGCCAAACACAAAAATGTATACATTCATATACATTGGCCTGCTTGAACCTGCCGTGTTTAAAACCACCACAGGACTGTTATGAGTACCTGTGTGTGTGTGTGTGTGTGTGTGTGTGTGCGCGCGCGTGCGACTATGTGTCACGTGCATGCTTATGAGAGTGATCACGTGCGACAAGAAAGGGGCCCACGTGTTGCCATAGGAATTGAACAGGTGTTCTAATAATTGTCCTCAGATCAGCTGACAACTGTTGCCCTCAAAGCACCACGGCTCAGGAAATGAATGCCTCGTGTCCTTTTAAGTATTTCAGCCGTCACACTCACTCGCCTCCACTCCGTTCAGTCTCCACAGCTGACAGTTGCCAGTTACAGAAGACAGTGAGTCACAACGCAAGCGCCTGCCTCAGAAACACAACGCCCCCGCGCAACCCCTTCCCACAGGTGAAGAGCGATCGGGGTCAGAGCGGCATCGCGTTTGAAGGCCGCCGCTCTCTGGTGAGCATCGACTCGTCCATTATTCACACGGCGCTCACCTCTCGCCCGTGGCCCCGCGTCACACTTCATGACAGCAGCTGCCGTAATTGCGCGTGATTGAGCCGTGCCAACTGTCTCGCCCGATACGGGCCCCGGACTGAGAGCTCTCACTCAGCCCACCCAGAGGTCAACGGGTCGACTGACGGAGACAGACGGGAACAAACTGTCCCCGGAGCACGGCCAGGCGGCGGAGAGACGGTGCCAGAGGAGAAAACGTGTGGAGACAGCGAGGCAGACTGGGGGGAAAGTTACAGAGAGGGAAGGAGAAGGGATGGGTCACGAGGTGAGAGAGGCGATAGTGATTGATTGGGTACATCACCATGTAGCTATTTTAGGTTTTAATCAACACACATACACACAGAAACACACACACCTACACAACAACCAGATATATGCACAGTAAGGCCTGAATGGGACAGTAGAGGACGAAGACTTACTTTCAGCTATGTTTGGATCGAGGGGGCGTGTCATTAATCAATCCAGCTGTCTTCATAGGCTGCATGTTTTGCTCATGCTCAAATGTCTGCATGTGTGACCCTGAAGCTTATTTGTACGCTTTAGGTTCAGATCATTCTATTTTGTGCATTTGTGTACTGGGCTGTGCTGTGCCTGAACACGCCGCGTGTAGATATCGCTGCCGTACAAACTCAACATATTATATTTGGTTTTCTGCTTTGCAAGTGATGGTGTAAAAATGGATTCAGTAGTAGATGCCCATTTTAGCAGTTCCTCAGAGGTATTATGTGGGAATTTCAGTATTGCTTATCTATTCAAATTATAGACCAATCAGCTTACTGTCTATGCCAATGCATCGCATTATCAGTATATTAGAATTTTTGGTTTTGGAATTGGTTTAGTTGACACTTTTGAGCCCGCCGTCGAGATAGCTTACACGGTATTCTATTATATCTATTAATTTCTCATCATTATTATAACAAATAAAAAAAGCCTTCGCTAACAACAAATCATGACTTTAAATTCCCCTTTCTGTAGCACATAATATATCGTAATCCCAGTGGTTACAGGAGGTACAAAAAAACACACACAATAAGACACATGAGGTTTTCAGGTTGTTGGTGTACAACCAACAACCTGGACTTGTACATTGGCGAATAAAAGCGATTCTGATTCTGAGTCAAATGGAATTCTGTTGCACTGATCGGGTCAACGGTCCTGTTTGATAAATTAATTTCAGCTTTAAACCTCTGACTGTCATCCAATTAAGTTTCAGATAATGTGTTTGTTTTATGTTTATGAGATGTAAATATAATCAGGAGCACACATGCTGTTTATAAATCAATGCAGCTGAGAAAGAAGACACAAACACACCCACACACACTCAAACGCACACGCACACACTTCAGCCAGTATTGCATCGCTTCCGGAGGCAGGTTGGACACATCTTACTGCGCACTCCGTATCAGAGCTGAGTGGTATTAACATAATTGTCAGCTTTTACTGTATCTTGTCTCTTTAACATCATTTTGGTTGTATTTTTAGATCTGCAGCCTGCTCGAGATTCCACGCCGCTAATTAAATAGACAGAGGCTCTCACCGTGCCCAATCAACTGATGTCTTTTCCCAGGAAGTATACGGGAAGACTGTCAGACGAACCTAAACACACATGCGCGCACACCTGAAAAACAAACGATCCTGCCAGGAAGCGGCACGGAATCTGTCCTGATTACCGCAATTGTCACAAGCTGACCAGCAGAGTTGTGAGGAAGCTTTACGGGCTGACTACGGAAACGATGAAAAATGCACCTGTCTGATGAATAAAGACAAAGGGACAAAGCCAGAAGAATGGAAAGTGTTTGTAATTGAGTATTACTATGTGCGTGCGTGTGTGTGCGTGCATGTGCACGCGCGTGTGTGTGTGTCTGTGTGTGTGTGCATGCTTTTGTGTGTGAGAGAGAGAGAGAGTCAGTGAGATAATGACCTACATGATTGATAATCAATGGCCTCCCTCTCCCTTGTCTTGTGTTTCTGTTCTAGGGTTGTGTTTTAATGTCGCTCTATGCTCACTGACCTCATTAAAGGATCTGGTTACCCTCAAACAGCTTTTTAATTTAGCCTAATGATTTTTTGCATAATAGATCAGATACTTGGTAAGCCCCAGGGAGCGGCCCTCCTCTTCAAGGTGCCTTTATAGTGAGAGGAGCGGAGGTTCGGGAGGTTGTTATTGTGCTATACGTCTTTTTGTTTAATCCTGGGTCTCATTCGTGCGATGATTACGTTTCCATGAAATATTTTTGTTTATAACATGATATCAAGGAAATGATCTTGGAATCGGAAAAAAAAAAGTAACAAATTTACTTTTATGCAAATCTTCTGGTGATACGTGCAAGTGGCCTTGTGAGGGCAGGGACTTTCCCTGATTGATCAGGCAGGTAGAAAGCAGTTAAATCAGAGATGTTTTGGGGTCATAATTCATATTTGGGAATACAGTAACACTCTTAGCAGGAGATATAACATTAAAAATGCCTAAGACAATTAAAAACAAATTGGAAAGAAATAGTTCTTTCCAATTTGTTTTTAATTGTCTTAGAATCTCTGTAACAATGTCCCTTCGAACTCCAAATGGACTAAAACAACTTACTAACTAGTAAGACTAGTATGGCTGAGTATGTGATTTTCATTTGTTCTAAATGTGAAAGCGAACAATAACAATGATTTTCTTTCATAATAAAGAAAAATAATTAGCCCCATTAGCCGTAAGTGTTCTCTATTTGGCGATGTAGCGCAGTAGCCCGAACCAGTCACGAATGGCTACATCATCAGGGATAAAATTATGCACGGCATTTAATCTCAAGTTCATGTGCATTTTTCAGTGAAACGTCTGGGGAACTTAAAGTATGCAGAGCTCATATTTTCTCCGTGTATAGACAGTGAATGAACTGTCACGCTCTAAACCCCAGTGATGAATGGGAATCAAAATCCATTTTCTACAAATGTCTTGGGAGGGATCCATCCATTCCGCATACAGCAGAGTGAACTGTAATCGGTGTTGCTGACTGCAGTACTGAGGCACCAACACAAACATATTCCCTTCCCACACCCACAACATGGCCAAAACCACACACACACACGCACGCACGCACGCACGCGCACGCACACGCACGAGCATTGAGTGTGAGCAGAAGAGACAGCCACTGTCCCAGATCAGCAGTCACCCAGGCCTCTTCGTCTCGACATGATCACTGCCTGTCATTAGTCGGTTATGCTGTAAATTATTTAGCCATGCACATGTTTGGAACCGTCTAAACACACCAGACACAACGCCACGCAAAGCGCTTTCATGCGCCGAGCGATGCGCTGACACACTCTCAGAAAGTCGGACCCTCGGAATGAATGAATAAGTAAGGCGGGAAATAAATAAATAAGCGAAACAAACAAAAAACAAGCTTGTGGCGCGGGGGAGGGCGGGGGGGGCGATGGCGTAATTTAGCGCTCGACTTCAATCCCAGTCAAATTAAAAGGGAATCTTAATGCGTGTGTGTCTCTCCCAGCACTGATGTGTTTGCGCCCTGTGATATGGTGCTGTGAGCTGGTACACTCAATATGCCTGACAATCTATTCCCACACTGGCCCTTCACTGCCACTCAAACTAAGCTGAGCGCTGCAGCTATTAGAAGGGGCTCAACTGGGGGGCGGGGACTGATGGATTTTTTCGGCGGGAAGATCTTTTTGTGTATGTGTTTTTTGCTAACGTCCTTCCTATGTCTGCGCACACCCACAGCCATACATTACTTGCATGTATGACAGGTGACTGGTTGTGGTTCTCTGCTTCGTCATTTGTAAATATATGGTGTGCTGGAGCTGAGCGCTATAACTCGCCGGCCTGATAATCAGCCCAGAGCAAGTGCCTTCCCCACCACGGAGCATTGTGAGGCCTCGGCAGCCAGAACTTAAGACAACATTGCGCACAAAGTGGGTAAACAGTGTTTGACATGTTTTCAATATGGTTACATTAGAACAAGCTGCGTTTGATTGAAAAGCTAATATTCAAGCCATGCAAATCATCAATCATGGGAAAAGGCCCATTAATTATTCAATAGAACAGTCTAATTCAAGAATCAATGTAGGGAAGCCGAGAGAGGGATGAGGGGGCTCCCAGCAGAGAGGGAGAAAAGAGAGAGAGAGAGAGCGGGTAATATAAAGGAATAGGGAATTACCCCTCTCTCTCTGAGCTATGGCCCATCTCGTCCCGAGCTGTCAAAAACAACTGCCGCTCCCGTGTTTCATCTCACCAAGTTTAAAGACGACTTTGGAAACACTTCATTTTCCTCGCGAAACTCGTTAGGTCTTTGTTCCTCATTAGTTCGTCTTCTCCTCACTGTCTCCGTTACCCTTCCCTCTGTTGCCCCCCCCCTCCCACAGCCCCTCCCCATATCATGTCTTCCTTTTTTTCTTCGAAGTCATCGTTATGGCTTTTCACGACCGCCTGGGTCAGGCGTTTTGAAGTTTGGTATCGTGCCCTCTGATCTCCAGCAATTATAACTGGGCCAAATCTCTTCCTTGGGAATTCATTATTTACGTTCAATTAAACAAATTCATCAGCGGTCTCCTCAGTAGAATTCGTGGCGTCTAAGTGGTTGGCTGTAACGAAGACCCGGCACAGACCGGCTCAATCAGCTCTAATACAAAGACTTGTAGTGTTTCCTCGAGCCAGGCCTCCCGGCCCCCCGGCACCTCAAAGGTGTTTCCACAGGCGCCATTACTCACTGGGGACTTCTAAAGTCCAACACTGCACCCTCTTCAAAGCTCATTAGTATCTATTATTAATGAATTAATTTCCGATATCTTTCATAGACCTAGGCTATCGTTAAAAGTTCTGGACCGAGAGTTAACTTCATTCAGGCCTCATTTGGGTGGCAGCGTCTGAACTTCCACTCCGCTGACTTTTTGCAGATAATTTGGGCTACGCAGGGACTTAGCAGCTGGCTCAGTCGCAGTGCTGTGAACTCCGTATCCTCCTCTCACACTCATAAAGCTGATGGGGTGTCTATGAGGCGTTTAAAGCCCCTCAACCACACAGCCACAGCTGGCCTATCTGATTAACAAGTGTGCGGTTCAAGAACAGAGGGAAAAGTCAATAGTAAGTGGTAGCGGGTGATTCAGAGAAATGCTGGGTGGAACAGCGAGAGGGTTTCTGTGTAACCACAGCCACACAAGCTGTAGGAAGAGTTTCATGCAAGCTGCGGAAAGCTAAGGAAACTTTCCTCTAACTTATGGATGCCTATTATTAATGGCAATAAAAAAAAGTATCATGCCAGCATGATTAAGTAATTAATGGGTAAAAACATAACATAACAGTCTGTAAACGGCCAGGAAATCTGGACTCGCATTCATTTAACTGGTTCAATATGATGTTTTTTCTGCATTGCAGCAAAGTTTGAACCAGTTTAGCTTCCTATCCAGACAGTGCTGCAATTTTCGCAAAAAATTGCTGCGCTGGCATCCCCATAATGTCTCCTGCCTATTATCGCCACCTATTATCTACCGTTATGCTAAAAAATTGGACATTCATTTTAAATGTGGCCACCATGTGAATAACTAAATTCCACTTCATCCAGCCTTTTACTGCATAACCAACAGGTACAACTAAACAGAAAAAACGTTTTTTATATATATATTGTAAATCAAAAGAGTAAATCCTTCATTACGCTACACAGTGCACAGGTAATAGGTGTATTATATTTTACTATTTCACAGATGTCCTGCTATAAATGTTATAGCCACAGATGAGTGTGTTGCCCACGCCTGGATTTAGGCTCGACACACGCACGGATGGATTTAAGGAGGTTGCCAATTATTTTCTGCTACTTAGTTTTAGCTACTATTCACTCACTTATTTTATATTATTATAGTTTTGCAGTTTGGTTTTATAAGATTTAGATCAGTAAGGGGGTGAGATGTTGCTGGGTTGGCTGCCGTTTTGGCAGGTTTGCAGATGTTTGGCCAATCAGACAATAGTGGGATTTTAGAGGGACATTTAAAGATGAGTTTTTCCATTCCACTCTACAGCTTAACTGAGAGGTTGATTAACAGGTAGTTGGAGATAAATAAGCAACTGGGAATCATGCGGATAGTCTATAATACCAGCATAAAAATGTAGACCAGGAAATGAAAATGTTAATCCCTGGGTTATTTGTTCAACGTAATGATAAAAGGCCTTTTAAATTGTGTGAAAAAATGATGTCAATGAAAAACGAAACAAGACACAGGTCAGACACACACAAACAAGATAAAGTCTGTACACAGACACCGACAGTTACTAAACCAGCGGAGTCGCAGATACAGTAAGAGGATAACCGCTTAAAACAAGGATGCAAAAGTGTGCCACCTTCCACACACACTTACACAGACACTCACTGAAGAAAGACTTCGAAAGAGGATCATGAAACACAACACCAAGGGCCCTCTCTTTGCATGTTAAACAATACTCTGGCTGTCAACAATCAGGCATAAATTAGCAGCCATGGCCTCTACTGTATTTATTCTAGTAATTACCTCCCAGGAGGACACACACGCACACACACATGCACACATACAGACACCACAGCGTGGCATGACACACTCACAGTGCACCAGCCCACCACCTTAGAGTGTGTGAGGAAGAGAGGGGAGGAGGGAGGGGTCCGTAGACATCTCATCAACACTGTGTGTGTGTGTGTTTGCGTGTGTGTCTGTGCGTGAGAGAGAGAAAGGAAGAGAGAGAGAGAAAGAAGAAGCATATACATGCAAGAGGAATACTCATGTGTCCCTTCGATAGTGCGCAAGAGTTTGAAACCATATCAATCAGTGAGCTGACAAAAGCTAATCATTCTCTTCCATTAGGGGGCAGCAACCTCCGAGACAGGTAGTAACTGACTGATTGACAGTTCTGAAAACATTACAGATTTGGATATCAGAATATAAATATATATATATAAATATATACAATAAAAACTGACAAAGAAGAGTGAAACAGAGAGACAGACAGGGAGACGGAGAGAGAGACAGGGAGGAGGAGGAGAGGAGACATGAGTGCAAGAGAGAGAGAGAGAGAGACAGGGACACAGCCAATGACAGCCACGTGAAATCTCATCTCCATTTTTGACAATGGGGGGAAATCATCTGAAGAGCAGAGAACAGAGGGAGGAATTTAACTGCTTTCATCTTGTCATAATTATCTCCAAGAAGCCACATGAAAGAGAAAATCTGTGTTTTTTGTTTATAAATTAGAGAACAAGGACATTTTGTGTGACAACTTTGATGGCATTTTTCCTCTGTGCATGGTTGAACAGTCCTGGGCTAATGATCCTTAAAGTGGAGAGGAAAAAAAAAGCACAGATGAAAATTGCAATAAAACCGACACTAAACACAATTTGGCAAATGAACGGAGAGCTAAAGTGTCATAATTCAGAGAGCATCATTATCAAATATGCTACGATTGTTGTGCGCTCGCAAGTCTTTGGATACATAAGTATTCCCTAATTTCCCAGCACCACTGTCCAACAGCATGGGAGCGTCCAGTCGGTACCCTTGGTGGATGCGTCCAGTCGGTACCCTTGGTGGATGCAGCAGGCTTTTCCAAACGTCATTAAAAAAGAGCTGGGGTCATTTCTACGGTATGATCCATGTAGTTGGGCTTTTATGGGCAGATCAACAAATGGAGGCGGAAACCAATGGCAACAGCGATCAATAGCTCCCTTCAAGACACACAGGAGCACTCCGAGTATCCATCAATCTCCCGAGGAAGTTAACCACAAACTGGAAATAATAACTGCGTGTGTTAGTTGGCGCCTTGTTGCCACAACAAGTCTTCCAAATGACAATCCTCATGTTTTATGGTCTCCCTTATTCACTTAACCGAATGGAGGCATGGATCACACAACCAAACAACAGTCTATTAAACAGCCATTGTGGTTGGGGGTGGCGGGGGGGGGATTTTACCCTTTTAATGACATGCATATCATCACCAACACACACCACACACAGTCACTGGATAAATCTTACCCCACAGAAACCTGCACAGCACAATGTAGTAAATTATAATACAAGAGCTGTGCAATAAGTAACACATTTGTAAACCCTTGGTAACAGATTCTGCATTATGCAAATTGTGTGGTGATTCAATATTTGTGTCAGGCTTATAAATGTATAAGTACTCAGTGGGTTCAAATTAGGAGGCCTGTTGTTTTAATGGTAAGGAAGTATCTATTAGTAATCTTTATGGATTGGGGTTGGTTTAATGTTGAATGTTAACCTTTTTAGCGACAATCACTGTCATGACATAATTGCTAAGCATATTCATTTAATATTAAATAGTTTCCCTACCGTAAGAGGTCAAAATGCAAGTACTGCAATGATGTGTTTACTATAGATTCTATGATAATATGGCAAATTGGAATTGAACCATTTGAGCCATTTGTCTTCCTCTCACTTTCGCGAATTTCACCTGACAGGCGTACAGGGCGAGACCTGACACTTATCAAGCACAGCCATTGCTAACTGGCCCAAGCCCCAAACCTGTCTCCAATCTGCCTCCTTTCGCCTACCGACTGCTGCACCATAGCTAATAGGGATCAGGGGGGAAAAAATCCAATCATCTATCACCCAAATCACATACAAACATTTCCTGTTTTTGACTGGTTTCAAGACTGCAAGCTAAAAGTGTTTTTTTTTTTTTTTCCCCTCGTACAGCTGAAGCGTTGTGAGTAGCGCAATCAGTGGCAGCGAGTACAGCCTAATGTGGCCAAAGAGGATATGAAGCGAAGCCAAAACACGCACGAGGCAGATAGAACCCAATTAATTTTCATTAAAAGTTAAGGCAGGGGAAACGGCTGGGTCAGTTTCTGCTACTGTGATCTCAAGGCCTAATGACTCTCGCACAACCATGAAGGCCTCCGTTCGGAGGCGGTGGCGGAGGTCCAATGGCATACCAGAGTGAACAACGTGTCCTCAAAATCTGTGGTCATCTATCACCGCTTTATTATGGACGAGAGAGACGGAAGCCCAGGAGCAGGCAACATATTGCGGCGACATATTGTTGGAATATCATCACACAGCCGTTTCTGGACCAAATACGATATTTTCCGTAGATCTATACATCAGACTCGTATGACACCCAGCCTCTTCTATTGTGTCTGCACCCCTGTCCACCTGTCCCACTCTGTCCCGGCTGGTCATCCGCTGCCATCTGTGGCCCCTCTCACCTTTGACCCTTGGCAGAGGTCAACACAGGTCAGGGGTCTCACATTTGCCAATTGTTTCAGATAACAGACAGCGGCTGTCTGGTTCCCGACAACACATGAAAAAATATGCACCGTTTTATCCTCACTTGTACAACACGTCTCGAATTTGGGTTGTTAACACGGAATAAACATTTGCAGGTGTTTGGGTTTATACTATACTATCCTGACCCAAGTAAATACATAGAAAGCAAGAAAGGAGTGCGTAGGACAAACGGAACTACCAGGGGACATCATGCAATATGTTAATCAGTAGGGAGAGGGGCCATGAAATCCGTGGTGTGACACAACCAACAGGAGCCAAAAAAAACAAACTCGGCACAACACCACGGAAAAGTTGTCTCTGGAAATTAGACAAACCAGCGGCCATAAAGTAGCGAGGGAAAGCGCTCAAGGTTTTTCTCCCCTCGCTGGGCGGTCGTACACACTTTGTTTCCCCATCACCTGTTTGCCGTCTTCCCTTTTTAGCCTTAATTTGCGGGTTTACAAGGAAAGGCTAATCACATGTGAAACAGGGCGGTGTTATTTTCTCGCCCAGAGTGTGAATCCTAAGCAGGGCCAATCGCCCGCTCTCTGGCTCCATCGCTCCGCCGGCTGAATCCTAATGGCTGGATGGAGGAGAGGAGCGCAGGGGAGCGGGGAGAGAGGGAAAGGCTGACAGCGGGGCTTGACATGGGCATTAAATCATGCCCCGAGGAATCCTCCATCCACGGGCTCCTGACAGCCGCGCTGTCATCACGGCCAGGCCACTTCCTATGCCTCTTGACAACACTGGAGCAGAATTAGCGCGAGCATCAGATGTAAATTGGCGCTGTTCAAGGATGATAATGAGCACCAAGATACGTGTCGGTGTCACTGACGGCACGCCACCGTGATTGGCTGTCCCTCACACCGCGCTCCATTAGGGCCTAATGGCATTCAGGCCAGGTTGCGGGGCGGAGTGGAGGGGGGGGCGGAGGAGTGCGAGGGGAGAAAGTTTTGCGTCGCGATCAGTTTGTTCCGTTTGTACCTCTGTTTTCCGCAGGACCGGGGCACTCACACATCCACAGATCACGCGTGGCTTAGGGAGGTTGAATACACAAAAGCACCGTCAGAAGACACGATGTATTCCGTCGCATGGCGACTTGATATGTTTATGTATCATCCTCCCACCACCTGTCCAACCGCAGCACAACTCTCATCCCGCATGTACTGTATATTCTGAACTCCGGTAAGAAAACCACCCCAAGTCCCTTCCAAATATGTGTCCAGCCCATTCAGTAAAACTCTCGGCCTCGGCCAGTTTCCCCATTCTCTCGGGGGAAGTGTGTGTGCGCATGCGGCGTGTACTGCTTGGTAACATGATGCAGTAATAGTTGCCGGTGTGCCATTTTTCCCTGCCCATTCTGAGGATGAGCCAGCCCAGAGCCTGCCCCAGATGCATACATTTCCCATAATGAGGCAGGTGGCCTCGACAGACGGCTCGGTCGTGTGGGTGACACCGCGTACACCGCAACTCTGGGCATCTGACTGACAGACAGCGCGGGTCCCATCCCTCCTCTGCTCTCTCTTTATCAATACACCTCTCTCTCTCTCCCTCTCTCTCTCTCTTCCTTCGCTCATTTTCTATCTATCTCTTTCCCTTGTTCAGTTTATTATTATTTTTATTTATTAATTTTGCGCTTGTCTGTGTGTTTTTGTGTTTCTGCTTTGTTTCACTACGTGGTTTGTGTTAATTCCCCCGCTCGCCGGCAATTTCAAATGAAGATAGCTGAAGGTCATTAATTGAACTGCCGCCGTAGTAACAGGGTAAAACTCACTGTAATTAAGAGTGAATAAATAATTGATTATGTCTATTTTCTTTTAATTGGCTCCTCGTTACCCTTCTTCACGTTGAATGCTAATTGATACCGGGAGTTAATTATCATTTCACTGTGAAGTTAGCGGCATTTCCAGAGAAACGTTAAAGATTACCCACCAACGTCCCATCGTGGCCATTTCAAGGTCAGCCCTCACCCCTCCTTTCCGAAAAATTACCCAAAAACGAGAGGAGTGGTCAGGACATGGACTGATACAAAATGCCCCGCCAGCCACCTAATTTAGAGTATTTAGCAAACAGCATAGGAAGCGGTAAATGGCAAGGATTAAGCCAGAGGCCCTAAGCAAGAGGATCTATTAACTCGGATTCCCCAAGGCCTAACTAAAGACTAAAGATTAAGATTCCGATCTGAATGTAAGTCTAGCAACAGAAGCCGCTAGCTGGTTTAAAAAAATATATATATCACATCTTTTTCTTTACAGCAATTACAGCTAGAGAGATGAATTTAAGGTCAGTTAAAAGAATTTGCAAAGCAATTGGTGGTAAAAAAAAAAAAAGTAATAAAATAATGTACTCTTCCCCTTATTTTATTTCTCTCTTTATGTCAAACTGTCAAATTTCACTTTTACATGAACTTAAAAAATAAACTATAATCATGATGCCCCTATTGTGCTGATTTTTTTAATTTTTTTTTTAAAGCGGATAAAACCTACTTTCGACCTATTTGTGACACAGCATCTGACATAGGGGGCACCGCATGGCAACTACCGACAGATATTTAAGGGCTGATCATCACCAGGAAGTGTCTCGTCAAATCCATGCGTTGTGGTACTGACTGGAGCACTTCAAAGCCCTGTGTTAAATAAAAAAAAGTAATTCTATTAAACCCACACGGCATGGGCTGTCTATATTTAGCAATTCGAAAAACTCACTCCTTTACATTTCTGGAAAGCTAGACTAATAGCAATTTCTGCTTGGAAAGCTAATGCTGGTTTGTTTAGTCTGCTTAGGTTGACACCTGCAAAGCCAGCATTGTGTTCATCCCACATTTCATAAAGGAGGGGTTCTAGACTGTATAGCTGTTTTTTTGTTTGTTTTTTTCTTATAAGGGCCCATATGCTCCGGACGTGATTCATTTCTTCATAAATGATCATAACCCAGAGTAACGAACGTCTCAGGACTAAACCTAAACTGAATACAGAAAGACACCATCAGTGCCATACACGCACAGGCAGGGGGCAGAAAAAATGTCCTCAAATGACTCGAGTGCTTACGAGAAGATCAAAATGAAAGGTTGTTGTTTTTCTGGCGCCTGAAGCTGTGTAAATGGCAAAAAATAATGAGAAGAAATGTTTCATTATCCCAAAAAAAGAGACGGCTCAGGGAGCAGAAATAGCTGTCAAGCCTGAAAGATCTGATTGGAGCTCTGTTTATTTTTATTATTATTATTATTTTTTTAAGTCTGCGGACGGATTGACAACGAAACTGCCGGCCCACACAGCACTTACAGTCAGAGGGGACCCTTTTACTGCGTGTGAAA
Organism: Colistium nudipinnis; assembly: GCA_016785305.1. Lineage (NCBI taxonomy): Eukaryota > Metazoa > Chordata > Actinopteri > Pleuronectiformes > Rhombosoleidae > Colistium > Colistium nudipinnis. The sequence continues at coordinate 64,655 of JAFBJU010008949.1, forward strand.
TGCTGCAGAATAAATATTCTGCGTTTCAGTTGGGGGAAAAAAAAAGGTGACAGCAGACGGAATCAGAGGGACAACTTTGCATGAACCTGTGTCACGTTGTTGAGCGTGGGTATACAGGGTTTCATGAGTGGCTGATCAATGATGCTCTATTTACACTGCAGTCATCTTTAATATGACATATGGCAAAGGTTTAATTTAGCTGTCATGTATCCAATGACGAGTATATTTCAAGTAAGAGCGTGATTTTCATAATGTTACAAATGGCAAAGTAGAGAGCACACCCATGTTTTCCCCCAGTGCAGCAGGCAAACGTGGCGATGTCGGGGTCATTTTTTTCTTTCACCTGTGCTCTCAATTGATAGTCGTTACACATACACTGGTCTTGGCTCTCTGCCTGTGGAGTTAACTTTGTGAATAGCCTTGTGTATCATCACTGTTGCTGTTTCTCACCGGAATGTGTGGCTGCGAGATTTTATTAATGATGGTGTTCTGGATAAAATAATTAATAAAAAGTACGCAACGCAAGGATGTGTGTAGAACACCTGAAAGCAGAAAGTGTAAAAGTATTTTCTGTCCCAATTGTTTATGGTGTAAAAACAAAAAAAACGATCAAGCGATAGTCAACTATCGTTCGCTACCTGTTACGTAACATGATATTGATCCGCAAATAAAAGAAAATGATGGTTCAAACCATAAAACTGGATTTTATCATTAAATGAATAAGAACGTATAAAAAACATTGTTGATAGTGGTACAAGATAGTGACAACCAAATTGGTTTTTGCACATGTTGCAATGATTGTTGAGATTGGAAAAAAATAACAAACAAAAAAATTCAAGCTCCAAACAATAAACCGTGTATAATGATGGAAGTGCACTCAAATTGAAGCCAAACCACCTCGCTCCACCCCTGATGGTTGGCTGCACTATAGGTCATAAACGCCACCTCCCCCATGTTGATAGTTGGGACATGGGCCAGAAATAATTATTTTCAGTAAACGCCATATCTTTCGAAACTAAAATTGGGCCATTTTGAGTAGTACCAGTTGTCATGCTTTAAAAAACAAGGGGAAATGATTCCCGATTGACGGATCAGCCTGCCTCGTGATTGATCTCGACAGCAGCTCCGCTGCACAATCCCGTGCAGGCACCGGCGCAAAATGCGAAAGGGCAAACACAAACGCGAAAACACACAAACCGATTAGCCCGCAGTAATTGCTTAAATTCTCTCTTTGCACACAAACTCACGCACCAATATGTCAAGCCGAGCGAGTGAGTTTAGGGAGAGAGTCAGAGAGGGAAAAAAGAGCAGAAGTCAGACTTTTAATAAGTTGCTTGCTCAGGTAGAACAGAGACAGCCATCGCCCTGTGTGTCAGGCTTCCTTAATGGAGTCTTAACGTGTCCAGCAGTGAGCAAAGACCAGAGACTCTACTCCTCTTCACGCCGGCTGCCTTACAGGACCCCAATCTGTCTGTCTGTCTCCCCGACTGAGGTGTCCTACCACTTGCCTAAATTAATTTTCTACAACAGGCCAGGCCTAGGGCAGCTGTGTCAGCATTTCACGGAGCATTGTGAGGACTGCGGATTTCCATCGCGTCTGGTCCATGGGCCCGAATGTGCTCTGACAGTGCTGTCAGGGAACCAGAAGGCAGAGATGCTCCTCTGCTCCACTTACAAAAGCCCGTGTGATCATCTGCCTCTCTGGAACAGCGTTCAGAGTATGGATTTGGCAAGAAATGCTCAGTTATGCATTGTCAAACTTTTTCCCAGGATAGTGCAAAGACGCGGAAATTGAGAAGGCTGTGCCTGGAAATAGAAATCGGTTAAATAGTAAACTCAATGAGTCTGTTCTATTATACCGCCTGTGAAATAAAATACTTGTCTATGTACCTGGAAAGACAAATGTTGCTGCTAGTGTGCGGCACAAAACACCTGTGTTTTCTCGTAATTTTTCTTTCTCTCTTTTTTTTTTTTTTTTGTTTTTGGATGCGTTGTTTTCGTCTTTGAGCGCACCTTCCCTAGTGTCCTCCCGCTGCTTTCTGCATGTTTAATGTATCAGTCATTCAGGTGGGGAGTGACTGGTACGGCATTGTCTTTTAGAAGAACTCTTCTGTTTTCCAACCGCCGCGCCAGGTGTAACTGAAATTGACACGTCTTTCGATACATGCAGGAAATACGTTATTGGGAGAGACATCTTTTATTGTCCAGAACTTTACATCACAGAAGATCTCGGGCCAGGTTCTCTGATCTGTCTCCCCTCTGTAAATAAGTAAAAGGGGAAGGGAGGGCTGCACGTGCATGTGCGCAAGTAAGCGTATTAAATAAATAAGTCCAAAGACAAATCGATTAACACCGAGGGGTAGAAGTTTACCGAGGTAACTAGGTAAGAAAAAGTTATTTGGAACGAGTGCAACGCTCTAACGCTCTATTAATTAAATCTCGGACAACGATCGGACCTGCTGCTGCTTTACGAGGCACACTGCAAATTGAGTTCAAAGTCTGGACTCTAGGAGGCAGGAAGCTTTGCATAATTCAATATTACCTTAAGGTTGGGAGAAAGATTTGCAGGAACAAAGCAGGTGAGCAAAAGTCAACACGAACAGAATACAGATAGAATGGATGCTGGAGAAATGCTGAGAAGGGTCAAAATGCAGTAAGACAAAATGTGGAAAAATGAGCAATGCTTAAAAAGAAAAGAAAAGTTCTCTCTCGCAAATCTTATAAATGATGTTGAAGAAAGAAAAAAATGATAATGAACCATATTCGGAATTCTGAATGCTATCAAAGTGAAATAGCAGCAGCCCCTGGGTATTTAAAGCCTTAGCACCCTGGGCCTCCGGACACAGCCCGGATCACACCTGGATCCGGTCCCTGCCGAGGGACCTGTAGGTGAACTGGGCAGACAATGAGAGGACCCTTTCCTGGAAGACTGACTATACCTGGATCCGCACACTGGTTTTTACATACCAGGATGTTTGAACATAATGTCATTCCGTGCAGGCACACCGATTTTCTCTTACAAGCGTGTCCCTATTGGAATGTGTCGGAGCTCTTCCGGATGTTTCCTGGCCCTGATCATCTTGCTTAGATGTGTCTTCT
>JAFBJU010008949.1:70253-154018 GCA_016785305.1 Colistium nudipinnis
TAGGTCAGGCTGCAGCCAAGCAAATCCCCTGAAGAGCTCCAAGAGCCCAGAGGCACGAGCCGAGGCCAAGGCCTGGGGACATACTGACAGGTGTGTGAGTCTTAGAGGAGTCACAAAAATAGGGGAAAATGGGACATGTGTACGGATGAATGTATGGACGGTTAACAAAAGAAATGGAGAACGAGAGGAAAAAGAGGCGTATCTCGGCGAATTCCACACCCCGCATTTCACCCATCGGGTTTCCTCATCATACCAGCTTGTTATCATGCAAAGCAGCGTGTAGCCTCTAAAAAAAAGAGAACCTCCTGCGCAGAGCCCCGGACGCCATGCGGACTGGGTTCAGTACGTCTCCACTGCCCCCTACTGGGTTGGAGGTTCACCTCAACCCCCCAACTGAGAGTGCCACAGGCCCACACTCTCACCTTGGCACTCGCCGAGGGGCCCGCTCGGGCTCTCGCTCTTCAACCAGCGGTAATTACAACACTAATGAGAAGAGCGCGAATCAGAGGGTTACACGCAGCCAGGAAGACGGCTTTGACACGCTGCTTCAATTACAGAACGGCCTATCTTTGTAGAGACCAAAGACGAAAGGAGAAAGAGGATGAGAGAATGAGACGGGGAGTGGAGGTGGGGGGAAGGGGGGGAATTCGGCCTCTGTAATTCATATTTAATATCTGCATCTGTGTTTCACAGCACCGAGCAGGCCACCAGTGACGTAATCGCCTCCTTAATTGGGTGGTAATGATTGTGAATGCATAAAATCATGTGCAGGAACATTTATTATTAGCGGGGGAAAAGCAATAGTAAATTCAGAAAATGCAGGAACTGGACAAGAGCAGAGTGCTGCTTTAAAAAGAAGAAGAAAAAAAAAGACCACATAATGTACGCGCGTTATCTGTGGCTGAGTTTGGCAGTTTTCTCCTGGAGAAATTCAGCGAAAGAAAGCATTTCTTCTGACAGCTTGTGTGTGACATGGTGACCTCAGCTAGAGTGACATAACCTGTGGCAAAGAGTGCTGGCTCAGCAAACGCTGCTCGAGACAGTCGCTCAAAACATCACAGCGTCCACACGCCCTTAGGAGAACGAACACACACACACACGCACGCAGGCACGCACGCACGCACACGCACACACACACACACCAAAAAGTGACAGTGACAAACACCTAACACCTCCTTTTTCCCACTAAGCTGGTCTACACTTTCACACTGTGGGGTGGATTACACTGACAGGGGACAGTGGCGCACACACACACGCACACACACACGGATACATACACACAACAGCCAGGTCGAGTACATTACTATTCTATTGAGGTTTAGCAGCACTACCTTCACTTCCCTCTGGGAATTCGACAAGCAGGAATATCACTGCATTTTCCTCACACATAGCACACGCACAAATCCATGGTTTTCCATCTTTCAGTCCTCTCTTCCAAAAAATGTCCAAAGAGTCCTCTCAGGCTTTATCATATTAAAGCTATTACTGCTGAGCCATTTTTCTTCTTTTTTTTTGTGGTCTGTATGTTTTAGCTCGGGCATCTTTTCTCTATCCTCTGGTCCGCTCTTATCTCGTTACACACTCTTCAGGCTTTGTGGTTAAATTATGTATTAAGGTCAATGTCAAAACACGGAAGATGTGTAATCTGCAGGGAGTTTCCTTTTATTCATTATTACAGTGAAGGCTGAGCACAACTGTCAGCCAGCTACGGTTGTGCTCAGCATGGAAGCTTATGTGCTCAGCAGGGCCCCACCAAGCCTCTCTCTCTCTCTCTCTCTCTCTCCCTCCCTCCCCCCCATTCCTCACTCTCCTCTCCCCTTCTCCGACTCTCCCCTGGCTTCCTCCTCCTCCACACGCTCCCTCTTCATCCCTCTCCCGCTTCTCCCCTACGTTCTCCTCCTCCCCGATGGACCCCTGATAGATTTACACTGCTAACCCGTCTCACTTTGGGAATCTCCCTCTTCTACAGCGCCAATCTGAGAGCTGTCAAGTGCACCTATATAGCAATGTCATACATCTGAAGGAGAAAAATGTGCACGCCGGAGACCAGGGGGAAGAGGGGCGGAAGAAAGGGGGGGGGGTGGTGCAGGCAGAGAAGGCTGCCTTTTTGGGGTAGAGGATGCCATGCCATCCGCTTGTAGTTCAGGGAATGTGTCTCATCTGGAATCATGTCAAGATGCGGCGAAGGCAATGCGAGGCACTCCGTCTCCCTCCCTCCCGGGCGTATCCACACTCGTACATGAATGAATGAAAAGAGGCACAATAAGGAAGGAACAGGGAGAGGGACAGAGCGAGAGGTTGACAATGTCTTCGGCTCTTTGTTTTAATTCAGGGGTGTTCTGCCAGTTGTGTGTTGACAAGACAAGTTATCACTATCATCATCATCTCCTCGCATCCTGCAGTCCTCCACTGGGATTTGGAGGGGGGGGGGGTCGTGCCTTCCTCCCTCCCGCCTCGCAACAGCCCAACGCTTGACCCCTTGTATTCCCAATTGCTGTCAGTCAACATCTGCGCTCCCGTGTTTCCGTGTCAGATAGGTACCGACAGCTGTAGCACAGCCAGCTTTGCGCTGTGCCGGACGCCTTTAACCTCACCCAGCTCGTGGAAATCTTCCTCTAATGGCTCGTGGGCCAAGAAAACGCTTTGATAAATCTGGTCCGCGCTTTGTTGCAGCCAGTGTAATTATCTTCCGATTAGATTAATCCAGTTAGTCCTCTGTCGCATTTACAACACTAACAGCATTCCTGGGAGGTGACCACTCTGTCATGTTAACCGTTACACAATTATGTCTGCGAGTGATAATAACTGTGATCTTGCATGCGACAAACAAACGCCCTCATATGCGCGCACACACAACAAAGGCAGGCGTGCGTTCGATTTCAACGGACTGGTTATGTGCATATCTGGGTTGGAGGGGGGCGGGGGCGGACAAGGGTCGACAGATGGTTCATTGAAACGACATAAAAAAAATCCACAAAGGTGACTAAAGGAAGCAGAGTGAGAGAAAAGGGCAAAAGGCAGACGGCCAAAAAAGAAAGCAAGCTACACATGCGTTGAGTGAGGGAGAGAGGTTAAGGTACGCCACGGTACCCAGACAGAGAAACAAGGAGGCCAAGGTTGGCTTTCTTTTTCTAAAATCCCACACACCCTCTCTCTCTCTCTCTCTCTCTCTCTTATCGTCCCTCATCTCCCTCCCTCTGCAGCCTCTCTCCTGGTGGTTGCATCTTCTCTCTCTCTCCACCTCACATGTTGTGCTTAGGCAAATGCCTCCTGACTGGTGGGCCTAATTACTGGCTCTTCTCTGACCCGCGCCGGGCCGAGGCCTCGTCAGAACACTGATTCGACATGAGCCCCGCACCGGCCGGCACTTCACACTAATGAATACTAATGAATAATTATCACTGGCTGGCTGGCGCGCCGGGCCCACTGCAGGGACACATGTTAACACACCCCGCTTGTGGATCTGCAGGAGAAGCAGGGAGGCCCTTACGGGGAATACAGGCAACGCGGGCCCATGCACAAGGCTACGCAGGCATATGAAAGACACCCTGAAGGGATGCAGAGCAAGCGTACAAGTCCTCAAGGCTAAACAAAAGGAAGAGCGAGCCCTGTGGGGACTGTGATGATTATCATAGTAAAACATAAAGCGTTGTGGCGTTTTGTGGCGGTTAATATAGGTTAACAAGAAACTCATATCATGGTGATATGATTAAACATGTTCGCTCCAGTGTGGTTTCAATAATGGAAGCAAAGAAAACACTCCTCTACTTCTTTCTTCAGCTGTGCAAGTTCAAGATGACTGTGAAAGGCTGGGACAAATAAAAAGGCTCGGGTCGGCCAGCCGTCAATAAACAAAAAGAACAAAAGAGAGAGAGTGTTTTGGGACTAGATGCGGACAGGGAAACATTGCCAGTTATGCAGCTGAATGTTGTTTGCCAACCGCCAGGAACAGAATAACGATACCTCATAACTATAATGCAAATATATAATAGGAGTAGTAGTAGTATAACACTCTAAAAAAGCCAGCTTTATATCATAAGTGTGTTTAGCTACGATATTTCTGGTATATCTATGGTATAGGTAACCCAGGTAACACATGAGACAGACACTAGCAACATTACACGAAGAAGACCTCGGATCATGCCAGAGTAACAGGGAGGGAGTCACTTTGAAAAGCCTTGAAAATGTATGAGTGTGGCTTTCAGCAACAGGTGGGTCCTCCGACTAAGACAACGGTCAATTCAGTTATGAATTATTATCCCATGCGAGGGAGTCCAAAGTGGCATTTAGCGACTGAATGGGAATGGTGAAAGCCAGCAGGTAGAGTTTTTCATTTTTCAACATTTCAATCCACACTTAAATGAGGGTGGGGGGGTCAGCTTATGCATATCTGAGTTTTACAGATATGGATTATGGCTGGTTGCAAAGCATTCTCCTCTTGAGTGGTTATTATCTACATGTTATTTGCAAATAGTCAACGATGACTCGTTCTTCATCACTTCACTGTCGAAATCCCGATGGTTGCAACCTCTAGTGCCCGAGTGTGCGTACAGTGTGTGGGTTCAGGAGTGTGCGCACGCTGGTTTTTCCCCCTCGTGAAAAAAAATAAATAAAAAAAACGTAAAACTTCTTGGTGTGTTGTTTTTCTCCCCACCGTTTGTTCTTTTGATCTGCGTGTACATTATCTCCAGCTCTTTGAATTTCAATTTCACTGTCATGTAAGCTCTTTTCATCACAGCCGACGATTGCAGCTCTAATAATATTCAACTTTTAGGTCACAGCGGAATGCTAATTAGATTGCTATTTTAAATTAATATGTCCCTGCAGGTTTCCATATCAAATCAGTTTTAACACTGTATCGTGCACTTTGAGCCAATAAATTGCGATGAAGCCCCAAAATAAAACGACTTCAAAAAAAGGAGGGTTTTAAGGTGTGCAGGAGCAGAGCTCGTTTGAACTGTGTTTACATAAATTGCTTATTGTAGCTTAATAAACTGCATAATATTAACCACAATAAAGAGTATTCGAAATGGTTTCAATGTGCCCTAATAGGTGTTTTGCTTGTTTGCTAATAAATCCATACATGAACCTGCTCATGAGATAAAAGCATTAACTTGGCTGGTTATTTTCAAGGGCAGCGCAGTGTTAAATGTGTTTTGAGCAGTAAATGTTTAAACAGAGGGCGATAAGTGCGGGCGTTGTAATATTAACAGGCACCGTGTGAGTGCTGCTGGTGGCATTCGAGGACTTAAAAGTGCTTCACTTTCCATCAGAGTGTCATTTGTCTGTCAGCATTTCTCTCTGTCACAATTTTTCTCTCTCTCCCCCCCTCTCTTTCTCATAGTGTGAGAAGTAGTTATGGTAAAGGGCCAAATAAATGTCAAGAAAATACAAATATGAATGCATGTTAAACAATGTAATGTCCTCAAATGTTTTTCAATCAAAGGTAATGTCAACATTATAGTTTTGCTTGTGTATTGCTCATAACAACATATTGCATCCCCTGTACAAATGAGCGAGCAGCATTTTCCAGGGACCTCTTTATCCTTAATTCTTCATATTTAATGTTTTTTAAATAAACAACTATTATTTAAGTTGTAATTTGTTGTTTGTTTCTTTTTTTGTCCGGTGTTATTCATGACCGCCAAAAAATGGCTTACACAATCTCCATTACTGTCAACTTCTTTTTGGACCACATTCGTCTACTTCCTGCACAACAGAAAGGCAGAGCTTTTGCACACTAACAAAAAATGTGATATTCATGGACAGGGAGGGGGGGGGGGTATGTGAATGTTTATTATACTTTAAAATGAAGTGATTCACATTTCACTGCCTGCGAGGTAATTAATGTGGGGAAATCTTGAATTAAAGATGTAAATCCTGACACTTTGGCAGGGGGGCCGGTAAGGGACAGCGGTCTCCAAGGTCTAGATTATTCTTAGCGTATACCAATTAACACCATGTATCTTCTTTTATGTTCACTTCAATTACGGGGCCTTTACAATTTTTAAGTTCTTTTCTTCTCAGTAGTTAGAGAATGTCAGAGAGACTGATCAAAGGCATTAGCTGCCGTACGCGCACCATAGGTAACGCTACTTTGCATAAAGGAATCTGCATATTGCCAAGAAGGTTTTCATTGCAGTTTGCATGAATTACTGAGCCCGAGATGTTGTGGTAGATGGAGATGGGGAGGCACGACTGCACACATGTGCACAAACATGCCCGGCTAAGCCCTCAGTACTGAATCATCTTGAAATCTTAGTGAATTTGAAGTTTGCCATCGCGGTGAGAATATCAAGACAAAACAACACCAGTTGCATGAATCGGATTTGGTCTACATTGTTTCAGCTTGAACCATTGTCAGTGTGGGGATCGGTGCACCACGAGGTTTCTGTTACCAGTTGTCACTCCAGACAAAGAGTATTGATATCATTTAAGAGTGTAGCAATGTCACCACCCAATAAATCCAGTTCCTGTAAGTAACCACACTCAGATGAATGTGTTAATTTTGCAACATCTAGGCTTTGATTCTTTTCTGGGCCCCCATCTTTTAAAAGGCCTGCAAATCTGACTGGGCCTAATAATCGTCTCCTGTTGTGCTGCACGCCTAATTTTTTATTTTTTTCCTGCTTTCTTTCTTTCTTTCTCTCTTTCTTTCTTTTGTGTCACCTAATTGTTTAGCCTCAGGGCCTTCTGTCCTCAGTGGAGGGTCAAAGGAGAAATCATACGGTACAACCTGCACAAGATCTTTATTTTTTTTTTTATTGCATATGTGAATGCATTTACAGCTTGTGTGCACATTGTCTATACCTCGACGCAACCAGTGTTGAAACTCACAGTGAACAGATGCAGGCAAAACAAACAAACAACCTGTTTGTTTGTGATAATCACGACTACTTAATTCCATTACCCTGTCAGCTACCAATAAATCAATGAGCAAATGAACTGTCCGGCTTTTAGGAATAGCCTTCCGCTGTGGGTCTGCTATTGATGTTCCAACAACGAGAGCTCTGGAGATATTGAATGCTCTTTAAGCAAAGTGCTGACATCATAATAAAAGGCCACCGTGAACTGGACGGCAGTGCGGTATGGAAGCTTAAGGCCAAAGACACAGACGGCCTCTTAAGAGCAAGAAGAAAGGCAATTTTCAAAGTCAATACTGCAACCAAGTGCTCTTTGTGGTTGCATTTACTGCACATAATGACACTAAAAATAGCCATCTACACAAAACACACAATGGATATACTAATATAGAAATGGTGCAGTCGTAAGAATAATTATGCAATCATTGGAATGATAAATAAAGTGTTCAGTGGTTTTTCTCTCACACTAATAGTATCCTTGACTTGTTTTGAAATCTGTCAGTTTAGTTCAAGTCGTCTCTGTTCCGCTAAAAAAAAAAGAAAAGCGAAATAGACTTTTGGAATATATATTCAATTTGACATTGCATAGAGTTTATTTTTAAATCTACTCGAATGCCCTTTCACCTCAGTGAGCGCGTCTCTGTACCTGACAGTATATTTCATCCATCCTGCGTGACTCCGTATAAAAGAGAAGAGGTTGGCAAACTCAAACATCAAAACATTACGCCGGGTGCTATGTCTGTGTAGCTGTGTGTTTCCATAACCCGAGTGTCTCCCAGCATTATTAACAAAAATCCTTTTGCTCAGCCTCGCATTTCCCGGGCCAATAAAAGCAGCATGTGGAGGCTGCACTTTTGCTCGAACAAGGCACACACACACACACACACACACATACACACACAGCACAGACAGCCATCTAGTGTTGGAAAGGAGCAGATTCCTGAATCCGGGGCAAAAGGGAGACGGCGCTTCATCGTCGTCAATACAAGGTGTTGAGACCATCACTTTGGTTTTAAGGGTCACAAATGAGCTGGGTGTTAGTGGGAGCAGATCAACCGAAGAAATATTTCACAACAAGCGAAACAAAGCCTGGATTAGGCGCCGGGGCTATCTGTGGTGTGTCATCATTAAACAGAAACAGAAATTGGTGGAAAAACTCTCGTGCACTTTTGTTCTCTCCGGAATGAGGCGCAGGACGCAGGCTGATCAAGGTCAGCGCGGCGTCTTTGCGGCCCACGCGGAATAGAATGCACCCTGGTTAAGCCTAATAGCTAGCCTGCTGCAGGATCTTAACCTCTACTAGGGAAATAACAAGGCATCGGCTCCAGGAGACGGTGTCAAGCGCTTTTATGAAAAAAAAACGCTCTTTACTGTGAGCCTGCCCCCCCCCCACCCGAAAACAAAACATATAATATTTTACTTTATGTATGCAACCCAAATAAACAAAGATTATAAACAAATGTGTGCTATTGTGTGCACATTGGGAACATGAATATGCATTGCCTGTGTGTACACAAAGGGAGGCCCGACCTGTTGTCGGCTCGGCCCCTTTTTTTACCCCGCTGTGAAAACCCTGCTCCCTTAATAATCACACATGATTATGACAATAGATGTTAGGCAAAACAGATAAGCCAACGCGCAAATCGCACGAGGAGACGGAAAGCGCAAGCAGACAAACGTGCGTAAATACCGCACGCCGTGCCTACAAAGGGAGACACAGGCTGCTTTATCTCAAGTGTGGATCACTAATTCCATCCTGCTGAAGATCTGAAAAAAAATAATAATAATAATAAAAAAAAAGTTTTTTCCCATATCCCTTGTGAAGATTGTGTTGTTGCCCAGATGGATATGGACCTTTATTCAAATTTAATTAGATTTCTTATGTGCCGATATATTTTATATTCTGTAGTCTGTTTTATCTCCCGTAAAAATTGTCAAAGCACTTTGAGCAACATCCTGTGTATGAAAAGTGCTACACAAATAAAGCTTATTATTATTATTATTATTATTATTATTATTATTATTATTATTATTATTATTATTATTATTAGTCGTAGTAGTAGTATTATTATTAGTATTAGTATTATTATTATTCATTGTCCTTGCTGCTGTAAAGGTCTCTTCCCCCTGTGGTCACACGCAGGCCTGCCTCCACAGACTTGGATCATCTAATTGCTTTTCATTGATCCTGTCCAATCAGGTGCTCTATGTTCATTCTTTTCTGACGCCGTCTCCCCAGCACTTCCGCCATTCCCAATCTGGGAAGTGTGCGTCCTTTTCAATGCTTCTAAAAACCGCCCCGACAAAAAACCGTGAGACGGCGGAGGATTGTTTTTCACACCGAGTGTCAAGGTTCCATCATAAAAAATAACCCTATGAGGGAAGATTTTGCTTGTGTGTTTATGTGCCGCGTGGAACAGGATATCTCCTGGCCCGTGGTCAATTGTCAATTTCAATTTCTTCCCGTAAATACGTTTAATGCAAGGTGAACTGGCTCCAATGTAGAGAAGCTTCATTTCCTAAGCACACTGAACGCAGGACGACACGGTTTGTGTGTCTTGGACAACAGAGAGTGAAATCATTAGTCGGTTTATTCAGGAGAACAGACTGTGAGGCTCGTCCTGTAAGGTGATGCAGATCAAGGATTTGGGACAGAAATCCCCAGCTCCTCCTACAGATTAAATGATGTCAGGATCAAAAGTGAAAGCCGATGTGTTGGCAGCCACTGCAGCGAGCTCCTGAGAGATGATATTACACTTTGTGTGACTATCAATGGACAGTACATAACTCTGAATAAAATCCCTTTCTTTTTTTTTTTTGTGAGACCCTGAACCTGAACCAGAGCCATAAGCCTGCACACTGACACGCAAGCACGCGCGCGCACGCGCACACACACACGCACACACACACACACACACACACACACACACAAACACACATTTCATCCGTCTCAGGGTAGATGTATCACAGCACTGGATTAATATGCAGGCCAGTTCGTGGTGGTATCAGATCAATGGAGAGTTTCAAATCAGACACAGCCGCTGAGACAGACAGAAGAGACCATGTTTGGCGCACATTAAGAGAAGACTTTCTTTCCCCTCAAGATCACATTTCTGCTTCTTTTTTCTTGATGGAACTATTGAGTAAGACTCAACTGTCTTGTGATGCTTATTAGAAAATATTAACTGTAAATGTTGAGAGTTTTTCTCTCGCTCCAAATTGTGGGCCCGGGTTGCTTTGAAAGTAATGGCCTAATTACAGAAACGTAATGGCTTATGATAATCTCTGGAAACATCTGAAGTGGTAACCTTGACTGATTTGTTTCCGATCACGGTGCAGGGCCCTGGAGGGAAGAATAAATGTGCTTTTAATACTCCTCATTGTTCCGAGAGGAACCATGAGAATCAGATGTGGTGTTCATATTATCCTGGTGATCGACAAATTGTTTTGTTGTGAACATAAGGAGACGGAACATGACGATAAAAATGAACACAGCTGACTCAGCAATTTCAAGGCTTTTTACCATAGAAAACAAAATCCCAATCAAGGAACCGTTAGACTGCCACTGCCCTTTTTGTGGTTGCCCAACACGGCATAGCCTTAAAACCGATCAGCCACACTCATGGTTTACCGTGTCGTCTAGTGATGCAAAAATCGGAGAGGATCCCGATCTATGCATCACACTTTACATACACTGGGTTTCATATAGACGGTGGTATAAGGAGGCAATCATCCGCACTGTCGCCGACTCCCTCCGAGCCTCAGCCTGCCTTTTCCCGTACATTATTCAGTCTTTTCCTGAAGTAACAGCCGCCCTCTACACGCAGACCCGCCAACCACTAACACACCACACTAACGTGATGTAAAAATGAATGATGAAATTCAAGGAAGCCAAATGAAAGAGAAACCGATGTGTGTTTATGTGTGTGCATGTGTGCATGTGTGTGTGTGTGGGTATGAGTAATTCTAGCCCTAGTATGAGCCTGTGTGTGTGTGTGTGTGTGTGTGTTTGTGTGAGGGTGTGTGTGTGTGTTCAAAGGTGAGGCCTAAGGTGATGGAGAATAGGATTCCCTTACCTCCTATACGTATAGAGGAGGATAAAAGCTAGCTGTAATGACCTTGGTATAATGAAGGCCTTGCTGATTTCCATGATTTTTTTTTGCTTTCATGCCGCAAATCTGCTATTCCATAGGAGGGGGGGGCGGGGAGAGAGAGGTTTGTCTGGCCAGACATTAGCAGCCAAAAACTCTTGTCAAGAATCCAACACAAAATCTTGTTCCCATGTTCAAGTCATTGTGTAAACGATTATAATCTTGTGGCAAATGAACAGATGAAAAACATTTTTTCCTGATGGGTTGGTCGTTGTTTTTTTTTTGAGGGGTGACTAATTTACGTGCAATTTCCTTAACTCACAAAGTTATTTAGAAAGTGATGTAACTCTTGTAGTTTCTTTTTATCTTGAAAGCGCAGGCATGTTGTCGAGGGCTGCTCAGTGCAGCTAATATGGCACAACGAAATGAAAGGCTTCAAAGGAGCTCTTCCACTCGGAGCTGACGCGGTGCTGTGGCCGACCTCCAAATATGATTAGACTGCAGTAAACACAACAATAGCGAACAATAAACAATCGGTAATTGGTGTCATCCTCTGTTCCAGCAAAATCTTCCTTGACTCGCTGCAAATTACGAGCATTAAGGTTTCTGCGCGCCGTGATCCTATGAGGATATCAGAACGCTCCCGCTCAGTCTTGATGGGCCTGTCTCCTTAAAAGAGAAAAGGGGGCACAACGTGGCAAATGTACAATGCGATGTACAGTTCATTCACCTGAATAACCGTGTGCGTGTGTGATAGAAGGTGATTATACTCAATTAAGTATTGTTTATGTGTGTGTGTGTGTGTCTGTGCGTGCGTGCGTGTGAGTGAGTGCAAGAAGAGAATGTGGGAGAGGTGAAGCCCTGAATAATCCCAGGTGAAGTGTGCCCTCTACAGGCAGCTGTTACACACTCTACAATTCTTACATTATGCGCCGTATGTTCTATATTCTAAAGTGAGAAATATGTGAATTGAAAATAAAGTTAAGAGATATTGCGAAACAGCATATACCATGGCACTTATACACACTAGAGGAGTCTGTCATATGTGTGGGAACATAAAGCTCTGCACGCCACCAGGTTTTTCCAACTCCACACATGCCACCTCTTTCATTAATATGTGATGAGAGAGAACATCTCCAAAGATCCCCAATAGGCAGAGGCATTGTTTCCCTTTTAAAGTCATCTCAGATGGAAGGAGCAAACTTCAGAGCCTACGTGATGTGTCTAATGAAAAAAGTCTCCTCCTCTGCGGCTACGTTTCGCACAGCGTATTAGGAATCTAAATGTTGACTGAAGACAGTTTGATTCTCTCTCTGTGATTTTTCTCAAGGAACAGGAACGGTGCAGTGTGTTCGCAGAGTAGCCACGAGAGCCATGAGAAGGCTCATCGCCACCCAATGCCATTTCCGGGAGGCAAAAAGTGAGGTGCACACCACAGTTCATCTGAAGGCCGTATCAAACAAATGTTTCAAACCAAGATCAAAACAATTTATGGGAAAAAAATATCACTAGGTCAGCGACAGTGTTGTAAAATTGCTTCTTTATGTTAGCAGCTACTCTAACAATGTCTAGCTATAATTGGAAATCAGGCAAAGAGGAGAAATATATACAAATGTCCACTTTCTGTTCATTTTTGAGGCGCAGTATGCACTTTAAGATACAATTGACATTAAGACGCAGGGCGAAATAGCTATCGCATGCAAGTATTTTAATTTTTTTCCAGTGTTATGTTTATCACTCAAAGACAAATGATATTTTAAAGGCATGGAAAGAGTGCAACATCTGTTGGATAAGGATTCTTGTTTCTTTATCTGATCTTGACTTTTAGAAACTATGGAAATGGTATACGTTATAAAAGCAATGACAACAATTACATTTTTTACCCAGAGATGTCATTGTTTTTATGGAGTCTAATCAATGAGAGGGTCAATATAATATTTAGATAAATCTGTCTGAAATTTAAAGTGATATTTTAATGTGCGACAGATGAAAATATGAATGTAGCCCTCAAAACGCATTTTTAAAAACAACAGTTACAATTCACTGTTGTAAATTCCATTACATTTTTTAAGGTGTAAGATGAAATTCTAATCATGTTTGTTTGTGACGACAGATGTCTGGAAAGTTATTTTAACAGTTAATATACAGATATATTGCTGTGGTATAAATACACCCAAGACTAATATGACTCAAAATAAAACTATAAACTAACTGACATCTTTCAAATCTCTAATGTACACAATGTATATGAAAAAATATAAACGTTTTTTTATATGACATATTAAACCACAGAATTGTTTTTATTTTCACACAAACTCTACAAACTACAATCACAACTTGAACCACACAAAAAAAGATTTATAAACCTTTTTAAAACCACCAAAGTACTAAATGATCTGCTCTGTATTACATTTATAGAAATATATATAAGTTAAACAAAATAAATAGAGAGAGAGAGAGAGAGAGAGAGAGGGAAAGAGACAGGGAGAGATCCAAAGAAACGACAAAAGAAATGAAAAATAGCCATTCTGCAAATAATTAAATGAATTCTAAAATAATGCAGCGTTTATGTAGGTTTCACATTACTTTCAAACCCTTCTGACTATTTTTTATCTGCATAATTTCATTTTGGCCAAAATGGCAGTGGAGTATATTGGTTTGTTTTAATGTAAATCTATAAGCACAATTAGCCTTAGGGGAAAGTACTTAAGAACATACTAATTAAACTATCCATCAATGTTTAAACTAATGTCTTCATTACAGCTGAATAAGCCAAACATTACTGGAAAGTTACTTTTCTTTACAAATGCGCCATCAAGATGCACTTCATCTAAATGAAAATCAGAAATTGTATTCAAAGAGTCAAATATAAGACAAAGCAAAGTTTGCGAAGTTGTCTTGTCTATAATTCGAGACCGACTTAAACCATGGCCATGGCCAATTGCCTAATCTGCAATGCACATAGAATATGGCAGCATCCAAATATCTCTCTATAGCGCATAGCTACAGCACAACACTTTCAACTTTATTCACTCTCCTTATTAGAGAAGATTGCTTATCGCCGACTTCACAGAGCACCCATATAACATAGCTGACAGCGGTAAGGGAGAGCTGCACACATGAACTTCTCACTAACACTTTCCTACGCTAACCAGCTGTCCCCCCGTGGTTTCAGCCTCGGCCAAACCTTTGAAATGTCCTTCAAGGCATGAAAAAACAACATGCACATTGCTTTGGGTAAAATCCTATTTGTACACTGTAATTAGACTTTGAAAAGTTGCAAAGTTTCAAGTTTCAAGACCTTCACTTTTTATGCTCGCCGTTTTCAAGAACAAAAAGGTTTCTCATTACGTTGTGTGCCTCAGACAACTTTGACTGTTTCAGATTTGATTTGCTGCCGTTGCCAAGGGAAGCAATCAGGAGAATTTAGTCAATAATTTTCACCACCATTCATTGGTTCTAAACCAAAACGCTACAGGCAATTTCTGGTGTGGGTACTAAACAGCAGTTTGAAGCAATAGGTGTCTCAAATGTCCTTGTGGAAAACAAAAAAATATCAATAAAGTCTGTGTTTGGTCATTTTAAATATCAGGAACCATCAAAAAATGTTCCTCGTTTGACAGATAATAATTTATTTTTAAAATATATGCAGTGCTACCTCGTCAATAATGTCAAATAAAATAGAAACATTACCTACAAAGAATTGTGCAACTAATGACACGTTAATAAAGTGTAAATGAAAGAAAGTTATGCTCAATGTTTCTTTAGAACTATAATATGTTATTGCCAAAAGGGACAGATTATTCTAAGCAAAATATGTCATGTTGCACACATAGGGATTATAACCTAGCAACACTGTATTCACAGACACACACACAGTTATTAAGTAGTTGTTTTCCATAACATTGCTTGCGTGAGTGGAAAATAATTCAGCCGAAATTGTTATCATGTCATTTACATCTGACCCTGAATCTGTTTCATGTTACATGTTTGCCACTCAAGTGCAACCACAGTGTGTTTCCTCATCTCCTAATTATGCATCAAATTTATATTTTGATGGTTGAAGCATGAAGCACAGAGTTGGCCAGTCCCTCCCGTCTGAAAACAATCCACTAATTCTTTGTTTTGAGTGTCAGATGTGGTGCCAATTATTTAGACTGACCTTTTCTTGTCTGGCTTACTCTCTATGCTTGGGATGCATTGAGAGAGCCACAATTTCTCAGCCCACTCCTCCCTGCAGTAATCAATAAGTATGTCCAACTCCATACACACTAGATCCTGAGCCCAGCTGCTTTAAAGAGTAGGGGTATGAAGGGGGAGAAAAAAAGGGTGGAATCAAGCACAGATGTATCATTGTTATTCATGCAAAGACAGTGAGGATCAAGTTCATAAGAGGCTAAATTGAACACACAGGACTGGTTTCGTGGAAATGAGCGCTGCAGAGATGCCCTGCTCAACTCAAAATTTGCAAACCGCTCATAAATGAACCAAAACTATGTACATGGTAATCAAACTAACAGTGTATGAATACAATTGTGTTCAACAAGTACGCAAGGGCCTTAAATATACAAATAATTATTTTCATTATACAGCCAGTTGTTTTATCTTTTTTGTCCATAAAAGGTCAGCAAATAGTAAGAATGCGTTCCAACAGCCATTATTATGTCTTGAACATTCAACAGCATAAAAACAATACACCATAACATCACATTTGAGAGGCCGGAACCAGCAAATATTTAAAGGGGAATATTTATTTATTCTATTTTCTTTTATAAGTACAAGGGATGAAGTAGGAGACAAATAAATGTTCACACCAGCGTTGTTCTCTAAAAACAGGTGGCCACTTTTAAGTGTCAGTATTATTACTAACCTTGGGCTTGGCTTTCTTGGTACACGCAGGATCCATTGCACTTCTCTCCAACCCGGCTATAGGGGCCCACACCTGTAGCTCTCCACAAAGTTTCTGTGCTTTTTTTCCTTGTTGATTGAAATTCTTTACTTTTTTTAAGGTGAATAACTGAGGATTTTTTGCACCACTCCAGTTGAGTCCAGTTAAGCCTGATGAAACGAGGAAGATGAGGATGAAGATGAGCCCAATAAATAAAATCGGACTTGTTGCATAGGAGGGCCCTGAAGCTGGGCCCGAATGAACTATAACCCCGCGCGGGAGATCTGGCGGGAGATCTCGCGAGAGTACTCAGTGGTTACCAGGGGAACGTGATCCTGAAAGTTGCCCACTGAGAGGATGGCCGCACACACGGCAGCTCCACTTTTCTTATTTATTCTCAGGTCGTACGGGACACAACTTCACTTTTGTACGAAGTAATGCAGAGTCGTTTTAACGTGTGTGGCATTCCGCACATTCACTCCGAGGTAAGTGCCTCATTTACTATAAGTCAGCTATCGTTAGCGTTGCTAAAGCTACCGTAGCTAACTGACTGTTGTTGCTTGCTGATCCTGAGTTTGAACCAAACATCGGCGTCAATTACTCTGTCGGCTCCTCTAATTAGTCGTGTAACTTAACAAAACAACAGCTTTGTTCATCCCTGACGTCAAAAAGCTGTATAGCTGGCGGTGTAGTTACAAATAAGCTAACGTTGGGGGGCTCGGTGTTGTTTTCCTTTTTTTTTTTTTTTTACTTTGCCTGTGGGATAAAGCATTGACGGTTGGCGCTAAAATTCAATACGTCAGTGAGTGTATGATGTGAACCTTGATCAAGGGCGACTGCTGCCATGCTACTGTGGTTTTCTCTGTTAAACGGTGCCTGTCTCTGTAGCATGTTTTTTCAGATAACGCCTCACAGTGTTGGTCCTAGTGAAATGCTGTGACTATAACTTTGGTTTCATTTCTAAACAGGTGCCATTGTCACTGAACCCAATAAGGAACACTTTGCAAAATGCCGTCACCACAACTCCTACAGCCGATTCTGCAGATGAAAGTGGACGAGCTCTTTCTTAACTGGCTGAGTGATCCTTCCACCCAGTCACTACTCAAAGTTTATCTTGACCTAATCAAAAGTGGACAGAACATTGAGTTGAACGGCGAGGACGCTCACGACAAAAGGTCACAGGGCTTCAGGGAAAACAACAATGTGGCATCCCAGAAGAACCTCGCTGAGAAGAAGCCTGCTTCCCTCGGTACTCCCTCCAGCCCTCCATCTGTCAGCACGCTCCCTTCTGGCAGTAGCAGTAGCACCAGGGTGACAGGGCCCAATGGCAGAGTGCTACGGAAGTCTGTCAGCACTAAAAAGGTAAATTAACTTAAAAGATTGAGCAACATTTTAATTTCAGTTATACCATTTTCTGATTGGCCACGATCCCCAAACCTCCTGTCCAAACTGTTAAGAAATTGTTCAGGTTTAAACAAGATCTGATGGGTCTTACGAAGACATGGCACAGGGCTGTCATCTGAGGTTACCAGTTAGATCAGTACAAGGTGTGGCCGGCTTTTGGCCACCTGAGGTAGCTTAGGGGTGTGTTGCAAATACTATTTCTTGGCCTGAAATAAATCCCACACTTATGAATCTCAGTTCTTATTTAGTCTAACAAAAAACACTGTTAATGTTGTTAATTTGCTTGTCACCTTCACTTAAATCAAGACGATGCGGATTTGTCACACTTGCAAAAAGGGACCTGTGCATTTAGCTGAATATTATGCACACACAATGTTGCACTATCTATAACACTGATCATTTTGAGGGACACACAGGAAGCTGGAGCTCCTCCCATCTGACATACAGCAAGGGTAGACTATATAGCCAGCATAACACAGGTCCAACACACATGGACAAAAGCTCACATTCACACTTATGGGCAATTTTAATAAAACCAAAATCTGTCTCCTCTTTCGGACTGTGGGAGGAAGCCGGAGTTCCCGTCCAGATAGGAGGAGAACCTGCAAAGTCCACATAGAAAGGCCCATGGTCAAACGTGTTTCCACTGTCTGAGAATACAGTATGTTGATGCTAATTTTACTTTGGTCAACCTGCGGTGCACGCACTCTATTAATAGTTGCAGCCCGTCAGTCGTAACATCCAACAATCCAGTTATAAATATATGTACGGACTGAGTTACCAAGTTGACAGTTATTTGACAGCTTGAATCTCCAGTATGTATATTTTTCATGGTTCCGCATTTCTCATGTCATTAGCCAGTGCCGACAAAACAGTTAAATCAAGTTTATTCATTCTTATTTCTGGGCCAACTGTGTCATGTGGCATCTTTTTTTTTCCAGGCTGGCCACAAGAGGCTGCTGAGCAGCCTGTAGCATCAAAGGCACTGAGGGGCTGTCCACTTTGCACTGTCTCAGTGGAGTCTCTGGGTCTGTAAGCATATGTGTAGTTATTAGTCAAATACTTTCCAAATGTTAAGGGCCTCACCCATGAATTAGTGTGGTATGAGAGGTGGGAGTGTCCAAACCTAGCCTATCACTGGCACTCACGCCGGTTACTCCTGTCAGCCCTCGTTTCAGATCCTGTTATGCTGTGAGCCTGTAGATGTGGAGGAATTTAGCTTGGGCTTATTATGGAAGAAATCGAGCTGCACAAAAACTTTAGAAGGCTCACAGGTTTTGAAGATTTGTTGTCAGGTATTCCCTTCTCCGTCAAGACGGGAAGTGCAACATGGCTGCCTGGAATAGTGGTAGATTGTGGATATAAGTGAGTGGGATGACAGTGAGACAGCCAGACAGCTGGGGGCACGTGCTCACAGAGGCCCGCCTCTACATGTTTTTGACATGCTAAAGAGAGGCATGGGGAGGAGTTCAAGTTATCAGTGGTCCAACAACTGTTCTCTCACGCTGCCTTTGACACCAGCAAGGCAGAAGTAGGCCAAGCGTCAGACTCGGAACATGGCATTTCTTTCTTAATGATGGTAGCCACTATGAATTAGTATCTCACTGTTCTGTGTGCACAAATATGGACAACTGGTGTATGAGTCACAACAGATACCTATGAGCCAGATTCTGGATTCATGTACACCAAACCCAAACATCTATTATAGTTGGCGATCTTCTTTACATCACAATAGCTCCGGTCAAGGGCAAGTGACACACATTCAGTAGTCTAACATAGTATTTTTGTGACCCTGTGATCAGTGATTTGTAACAAAAATAGCCTGACCACAGGAGGGTGTAAAATAAGAAAAACATTGAAGGAGCAGGCTGGTCAACTTTGTGGATTTGAGCTTCAGTGATTGTTAGAAAGAATTAAAAAGAACGGCTTCCTGTCGTTGCTATCAGCTTTCTATCTGCCTAACCCAAGATCTTATCATGAACCAGTAATTGGTCAGACAGACTTCGGTGAACCTTTTGGTTTTCACTTTCATGTCTGTTTCAAATGACCTTTCCCCCCGGAATGCCACTCGTAGATCAATAAAGCAACTGCCGCATAGCTTTGTTTATTCTTCTGTGATGTGTCATGGCATGTGGCCACAATTAGTCACTCAATTTTTAAGGGTTGGTGAGGTTGCAAAAAGTAATGCGTCTATTTTGAGACGACAAAATGAATTCCTGCATACAGATGCATTCTTTGAAGGATTACTCAAAAATTCAATTTATGTCACACTGATGCAGACTAGAACAGCTGGTCTGACTTTGACATCAGACACCGTTATAGATAGCCTTGGTTCTCTTGTGTTGGCATTAGATGCCCAGAACTCTGCCAATGGGATAAGATGTGGCAACACATTAATCTTTAGTGTCATTTACTCTGAAACCGCTACTATAAGATGCTTCTCATTATCAAAATATGAAGTCATTGATCCTTTATTTACACTCTGTAGTCACACCAGGCCACCACAAACATTTAACTCTCAGCTCTGCTGCGTAGCTTAATGCCTAAATTTCATATATAGTTCACATATGTTATGAGCACAATAGAGGACATACACAGCAGTTGGATTGTGATGGAGTAGAAGAAATATTTCCTCTGAGCATTGCCTTTTTCCTCTTTTCTTGAGGATGAAGGATTACAGGTTATTTCTCAAGATGTCTTTTTAGAGCATGCCTAGTTGGCCATAGTAACATAGAAGCTATTTGAAGCAGGGGTCTTGTGTCACGTTATCAGTTGCCTGAGCTCAGAGAGTGTTAAAGTGTTTCCCACAAGTGCTTTTATTTTGGAGTCTTGGCATCTTGCATGTCGAATGTATTATTGTCTACTTTGGGTTTGGGTTAGGACTACTAATCTAGGTTCCGGGGTCTGCCAAGCTATGTATTTTAGGAATGATTCTCTAGCCCAATAGCCCCTTCTAAATGTATTACATTAAAGCCAAATTAAATGTTTGCTTCGTTCTTAACTGTCAGTGATCTGTTTTTCTGTGAGATTTCATTTCCTTAACCCAAAATGATGCTTTTGCAGCTTTATTTATTTAAGTTTAGTATGGAATTTGACATTTTTAAACTTTTATATTGTTTTTTTTAATTACCTACAGTATATGAAGAATATTTTTAAGTGACATGGTCAAAGCTGCTAACACCTACTTGCTGTAAGCTGTAAACCTTTACAATGTACTATGTCCTTTTTCACGTTACATTATATTAATAATGTCAGGGATAAATGTCTGATGGGGGGGGGGGGGGGGGGGTTTCAAATTTTGGGGGGGGGGGGAGTGTGTCTAACTTCTTATCGCTGCAGCTTCTTTCTTTAAGGGTCTGCCCCTTTGCTCCACTTCTGGTGACACGTAGAGTACATAGGCTTTTCAACACATCTCTATGGTAACATATAGACTCTGCTTTTGCTCTATTGCTATTACGCAAGCTAGCTGATCATATTGTGCTCTATCATGGTGGGCCTTCCCCCAGCCCATCAAGTTACCAGTCTGGCGTATTTTTGGCCCACATCCACAAACGTATCCCAAAATCCTCCTCTCATGCATCCGATTGTGGTGGATTGAGTTTGAGCTTTCTAGATTTTAGAGTCTGAGCTCATGCTGTGAATCGGTTGTCGCTTTACTTCAGGGTCATGATGTGCTGCACGTCATTGGTTCAATCATATTAGAAGTGCGCAAACTGAAGCCGGCCAAACATAGTATGTTCCAGTTGTATTGACGGGTTGGCAAAGGAACCCTGGGGGGAGTTTTGATCAGGTTTCCCCTTCCCCCTTCTGGTATGTATTTCTCATCCCTGTGCCTGCCAGGCCGCCTTGCTTGTTGACTCTTGAATATCACATATTTTTGATCAACCGTGCCGAACGCCACGTCGGTTGCGGCTTACGTAAAACACAATCTCACCTGACAGCGGGGAACTTTAACACTCAGACATGCTCGTGGTCTCTAACTTCAGACGGTGTGTGTTGGATAAGCTAATTTGTTATGTAATGAGCAAAACATGACTGTACACATGTTTCTGTACAGCCCAGGTTTCGCAGTTTACACATTAGACATAATGGGGTGTTGGCATCGGTTGTCGTGTTTTTCACTATGTCACAATCGTTCATAGTGTGGGCTTGGATGAGAATGATGTTGTTTGGGCAGTCCGCCTGCAGTGGCTCTAAGATGATTTGGTTATTAGTAATGCTTGCTGGAGACGGGCCATTTGGGCTTTTAAAAAAAAGCATTTGCTGGTGATGGCTATGAGTGTAGCCATTATGTTCTGTGGTTGGAGGTACACCTCTCCATGCATCCATACCTCCCATTAAAGGATGGACTGATTAAATGTTGGGGTTCAAATATCAAAGTCACAGCGACCTTGGATCCATCCCATGCTCGTGAATGCGATATCCCTCGCAAAGCCTAGAGGCAATGTCACTTCAACTGCCTCAAATGTCTACTTGGATATGAGGAGGAACTGGTTCTAAACTGGGGAATTCAAAAATGCATATTCTTGTTATGACTGAATAAGCTTTGTTCTATTTGGGTGTGTTTATTCTTGTTATCACGGCATGCCCCATCGTGAGAAAACATTGATCACCAACGTGGCTCTTTGCACAAATGTGAAACAACACATCATTGCCTTTTTTTGCGGAAACAGACTTCTGAATTAGTTATGTTTGAGCAAACCACACACAGACAGTTTGACGAACAAACACACGGGTAACTCATGTTAGTTGGTAGTTTCATGTGATCTACAAGGTTTTATTTTGGTCCAAGTACTTTTGCCACAAACAGCTTATCAAACACATGCAGTGTCCTGTGTGGAGGATAACAGGAACTGGGTTTGAGCAGAAACCAGTGGGGAAACGCTGGACTTTGTGATTTTGTCATCTAAAAATACGACAGAGTTGCTTTCAACTTTAGTTTAAAATAACAATAACATGGAATGTGTCGGTTTACTGAGGTAGTCTACTAACGCAGCAATCTCTATCCCATTTCCATTTCATTTAGATAAACAACAGCTATAGGCATACAGATGTTGGTGCTTTCCCTGTGTACACAGTGTTGTGAAGGTTAACCCAGAGCTGTTAGATCAGCATATTTATGTTGAATTGATGTAATTGCCATCACCGCAGGACAGCAGCGATCGGAAGCAGACGTTTGAGGACCAAAGATACCCTCTTTCTCCAGTGCTACTTTCTTAGTTTCAGTGCTTGCTGGTGCTTTTAATAGGTGCAGACTTGTTTCGGTCATCATTCTTTGAATTTGACACACAACCATCCCCCACCCCTAGCCCCAATGCCCATCAACTATAATAAGATATGGAATGGCTGGCAGCCCAGGCTCGCCGAAAGGCAGGCAAAACAAGGAGCACCGTAAGATATGATGCAGAATAGTTGAATATGTGTAGTTGCCTTTGCATCGTCTAGTGACGCGACCTTCACTCTTGTCATCTATTATTAAGTAGTGATGCGGTTGTATTTCCGTTGGGCCACGCCTCATTGAGTTAATTTTGTCCGCCCGCTGCTGTTTTGATTCAAAGATTAAGGCAGATGTAGGCAGATTTAAGTGACATGGAACTTTCATTATAGTCCATCACTTCAAGTGTCTTAATGTAGTGTCCCAAAAGGGAGGGGGGGGACTCCCATTTTCATGTTTCACAGAACAAACAAATGTCCTCTGTAGTGTGGGAGAATTTTCCGAAATAAGCCCAGCGAACATGAGCACCGTGTCGTTTTGCTATTTAGGTGCATCCTTGAGTTGGCCCCTGTGTCTGCTGCGAGCTGCAACAACAGGTCTGTCTCTTTACATAACTTTCCACGCGCACTGAGGAATGCAAACTGGAAAGAGTAGATCCTCCACACACACCCCTCCCATCACACACATACACTAAGTGATTCCCACACACATACACTCTGTCACTTCTTATCTTCTCCGCAACTTTCAGGCAAGGGCTCCCTGACCCTGTGCAGTTTGTGCGTGTGTGTGTGTGCTCTGTAGGGGACCGGGATAGAACAGCAGTCAGAGCTGAGATTGTGCGACCAGATCCGGAATGGGAGAGAGAGTAACAGTTGCAGCTGCTGCATTGCATTAAGAGGCTCTCACTCTGACAGAGGACAAACACAGGGACACACACACACACACGCGCGCACACAGAGGACTTCCCCTCGCTGCCACTGCCTTTTTGCCTACAGTGTCAACAGTGTTTTTTGGTTTCGTTTTTTTTTTTTTTTTTACCGCAAAGAGGATATCACTGGATTGAGTGTGGTGCTGGTTTATATGTGTTCCCCGTCCTGTCTGGCGCGGCGGGGATGAGGATGAAGGAGCTGTCTTTGCGTCAGGACCCTGACCTGAGGAAGGAGTTGGCCCTGCTGGCACGTGGCTGTGATTTTGTGCTGCCATCTCGCTTTAAGAAAAGGCTCCGCGCTTTCCAGCAAGGACAGGCAGGTGTTTGTGTTGAATGCACCCTCACTAGAAAGTCTATTATTGTGGACTGGTATTTGCGGGCTTAATATCTCGGTATTTATGATGTATTGTGGTATAGCTTTGCTGTGATGCGGATCCCATATTCTCCACTGTTTGCAATCATTCCTTACAACCCGGAGGTAAAAATGTCTCGCGGGTCAGTTCCATATTTAAAAAGTAACCTCACTTTCTCTAGGCATATTTTCACACTACTACTACATGCTGCGTCATGTGATTCGTGCCAGTTGTGTAACTTGCTAGTAAACGTTAGCAGTTGTTTTTTTCCTTCACTTGTTCAAAGAGATATGAAATTTGAGCCCTGGTTATGACGATGGGTATGACGTTTCATCTTGTGTGGTATGCCGGGATGCGTGATGTCCTCTCTCAGACTGCATCATTGTGAATGCACAAATGTCATGTGGCTTACCAGCGCTCAAGAGCTCTGCTATTGGTTAACATGGGTAGAGAGGGGACCGTGTGGGCCGGGGCAACAGGAGATGTTTATGTCCTTTTATAGCCATGGCCGACACCAACACATGGGACAGAGATGACAGAGGATCAGCAGCATTTATGCGCTGAATCGTACTCGTTAGGAATCAGATTAATCATAAAGGCCTGGGACCAATGTTGCATGTGTTTTGTTATACGTAGGGCATTAAATCGTACACTGGTTTCCACTACTGCTGGAAAGTCCTCACATACAAAGCTATTATCTTTAGGTCCTGAGATGTTAAACGCCACAAATGGCATCATCTCATACTGCATGCTGGATGATTCCTTTGATGGTAAGAGGTGTGGCACTCCGGAAGGGCGCCCATTGCACTTGGTTAATAATGAGTCAGTCAGGTAGAGAAAGCGGAGATGTAACACAATGAGGTTCAGCCTTGTGCCCTGTAATGACTCCAAAGGTCTCCAAGCCCCCAATGTCCCTAACCTGCAATTCAAACCAAACCAAACCAAACCCAACACACACACCCATGCATGCAGGAACATCATCAGTGTAAATACTGCGGTTGAAGTCAAAATATCTCGTCTTCCATTGCCATATTTTAATGTAGGAGCCACCAATTTGTTTATACTAATATCTTGGCTGTTAAGACCAAAATAATATATTGCATACATTCATTTATGAATGCCTAACTACAAGGCCATAATAATAATAATTAATGCCAGATTATGCATCTTAATTGAAATCTACTACAGAGTGACGGTCCTGTTGAGGGGGAATGTGCGTCGCACAGATAGCTCAGATAAATGGAAAACTCTGTTGTGTAGTACACTATGCCGTGATGGGCCCTGAGGGCAGCTCAGAGGTGTTTCTACATCAGTGTTTGCAGTGCAGAATTTTTTGTTAAGGTAAGCACACGCACGGCTTGCACTGAGAAGTGTTTGCAAACATTATTGGCTCACCGTTCACTTCTGTTTGTTTCTCTCAGGCCCAGGTGAGGAAGGAGGAGCCCGTCACCACAGCACTCAGTGAAAGCATTCCAAAGTTTTACTTCCCACTGGGCCGGCCCAAAGCCAACCTCAACATCGACGGCCTCATTTCCAAAATTGAGAAAATATTTTCCCAATTCCCAAATGAAAGGGCCACCATTGAGGACATGGGGGAGGTTGCCAAGGTGAGAATGTGATTTGTTGCACGGAGGTTCCGCTGCCACCCGGCAAATTATTTTCATTAGGGCCATTTAGCCCCTGACTTTTGCCAATGTTTGCTGATTTTTAAAGACCCGATGGAAAATATTGTCTCCATATCCCCGAGGAATGTGAGCTATGGCCTGAGGGAAACCTAAGTAAAGAGCAAAGTGACAGCTAGATTTCCTGAGGGAAGTCCTTAAATGATGCAGCACTCCTTTTGAATCCAAAGAACATGCATGTGTCGTTCTGCTGTTCTTTGCTGCATCAAATGTCACACATGTGTAAAGGGCAATTTTTTCTTTTTTCATTTATCACTCTCCACTCACTAACGTATCTCTCCTCCCTTTGTCTCCCCAGGCCTGTGAGTGCCCTGTCTATTGGAAAGTGCCATTGTTCAACTCTGCTGGAGGCGACAGGACGGGCTTCGTGTCTGTTCACAAGTTTATAGCTATGTGGAGAAAGTAAGACAATAGCTCCCCTCATTCTCATTCGGCCACTGGTACACGCGCACACACACTCCCAGCAAAATGGCTGGTACAGTCTCCTCGGGACAATGATGACCACTTGCCAAGGATCACAGACACTGCGCGCAGCCATTTTCCTTTTCATCGCCAGACAGAAAGTATTGATCGTAAAAACACTTATTGTGCATTGTATGTACTTTGCATATACAGTATATAAATTACCCCCCCCCCCTCTTTCATTGCCTTTCTGCATTAAAGTGAAAGAAATACCATTGGGCTTTTGTAATTATGGCTGCACATTGTGCGCTGAATGCTATTGCATCCAGTAGGCATGGTCTTGTATTAATGTATGAGCCTCTGGAGAACTGGACAGACGTGGCCTTTGACTCCAGCTCATGACTGAGCCGGCTCTTAGATGAGAGGCCATTCCAGACGCCTGCATTATTTTCACATCACTACCATAACACTCCACGCTTCTAATCACCCAGCTGCAATTCAGAATCCTAATTTCAGAATGTATTAGACCTGCTCTTACATTATGATTATGTGGACCAATTTAAAAAAATATATATATATATATGTTGCCAAAAGAATGATAAAAAGAATTATAATAATAATAGAAAGAACATACGCGTGGAAGAGGGAGTAACCTTGCGACCATCTGTTCTCTCTTTTCCTCTCCAGAATTCTGCAGACCTGTCACGATGACGCTTCTAAATTTGTCCACCTCCTGGCCAAGCCTGGCTGTAATTACCTGGAACAAGACGACTTTATTCCATTCCTGCAGGTACTGGCTGCAGCACACCCAGGGAGAGGGTTGAACTTGGCAATGTGGGATGGCAAAATTGCATTGGCTTGGGTATTGCAAACTGGACTTTTTTTATTTTTTATTTTTTTGGACTGACCTGCTGAGGCAGGGCTTTTTCATGTGGCCCAGGACTAATTTTGGGACGTCACTGTAAGCCAATAATATAGTCAAGGGGAGTATACAGAAAGGAGAATCCACTGGTGCAAGATTAGAAATTGACCAAGGGTTGGGAATAAAAAATACAATCTAATTTAAAACAAATGGTATAGTACCCAGAATACATATATAATATATGAACTAATTAATCAAATTGTTTCTGTGTAACGGTATTGTTGACTGTTTGGTCAGTTCCACCATGTGGACCTGCTGTGCTGGCAGTTTGTATTCCCCTCTACCTGACAAGCTGTCGGTGCGCCGCACTGGCCCCACCCTGCACCCGATTCATTTTCATGCCGGCGGTGCTCGGCTGTGCCGAAAACACCCGTTAGCAGACCAGCAGAGATTCCTTGTGGCACTTGCCGTTTAATTTGTACGCTTCGGCACAGCGAATCGCCTCTGACCGTTTTGATGAATGAAAGGCGGATTGCCGTGGAGTAGATTTGACTGTCCCCGCCTGTTTCCTGTGCCCGGTGATTTATGGGTTTCTCTATGATTTAATTTCTCACAGTAAGAGTCAAAGAGGCGCGACGGCTGCCCTGAAATAAGGCCTTTTAATTTCATTGCCGCCTACGCGTGGATGTCAACAATTCTTTCCTCCAGCATAAGAGAGAGAGAGATTTTGATGGCAGGAATATAGCCGGAGTGTATTTGAAATGCAGCACACCCCGCCTCGTGACTTTATGGCATGAGGAAGGAGAGAAGGTTACGATCAGTCTCCACCAAATGTCTTTGCACTGGCCATCCCAGCCCCTTTTCTGTGAAATCACACGGACTTAGGATCATCCCAAACGTGGTTGAACCAGAGTTTTCTGACATCAAAGCCACAATGAAATGAAATGGCGCCTTCAGACAAGGCCTGGAGCCGTGCCTTTGCGTAGGACAATTCAGAAAGCATATGGCGTGACGGTGATGTGGATTGACATGAATGACTTCTGATGTTTGCATTTATGTTCCGAGTCTGAATGTCATGTGTTCCGTCTGGCCACGAACAGACAGATGTGGTTTGCCACAACTGAGGAATTCAGCCGAGCATACGGGTTTGTGATTGTAGATCAGCATGTCACCGAGTGGTTATTTTGCATCTGTGTTCATTAGTTTTGGGAGATATGTCAAATGGAAACAAAGTGAGCTAAATTTGTTTTTATGTTTTCAGGATGTGGTGAACTCACATGCAGGCCTGGCCTTTCTGAAGGAGGCACCAGACTTTCACTCGCGATACATCACCACGGTACGCTACTATAATACATGTGTCAACACATAAATACTGCAAAACTGCCGCTTTTGATCTAGGAAAATGAGTGGCAACGGTTCAGTTTTGCTCACGTGTCATTTGTTTTCCAGGTGATTCAGAGGATATTTTACAATGTGAACCGGTCGTGGACTGGAAAAATAACATGTTATGAGCTCAGGAAAAGTAACTTTCTCCAGGTGCGCTCATTTGCATTTTTTTTTTCTTTTTACGTGACTGTGTGTGCTGTGAAGTGTATTTAAAGTATTTACTCAGAGTGTCTAAGGTCTTAAAACATAGGTTGTATTTAGAGTTTAAAATGCCTAATGCTCATCCCCTACGTTGAACTTGGTTTTTTCTCCTCACTGTAACTGGTTTTAGAAAATTGTGTAGGGTAGAAGTCATGTGTAAATTGTGATTATTATTATTATTTAACGATAGTCCATTCAATACGTTTACTCTAAGTGTAATGGAATCATTTCGCATTTTTTACCGGCCATTTATTTCCCCTACTCTGCCTAGAACTTGGTGTTGCTGGAGCAGGAAGAAGACGTGAACCAGTTGACAGAGTTCTTCTCCTATGAACATTTTTACGTTATCTACTGCAAGTTCTGGGAGCTGGACTCAGACCATGACCTCTACATAGATCAAAAGGACCTGGCACGGCACAATGACCAAGGTGCACCATTGAACTCTACTTCAGGCCTATTCAATTCTTTTTTTTTTTTTAAGATTAGTTACAAGTGCCAAGGGGCCAGACATTTGTGTTGTGACCTGTAAAGCTAGGAAATGTAATATGCATAAACAACACATCTTGTTTTTTCCCTGTTTGGCTCTCTTCTCTGGCGAGAGTACTAGATAGCTGGCATTCATTTCACCAAATAATCATATACATGAGATCATGATCACTTGGAATTGGATCTCTCGGGGTGGACGTTAATAACAGGTCTGAACTGAGCCTATTTGTGGTGGAATAGTCAATGCAAGAGAAGCAGCAAATTTAGAGGGCCGAACCCTGAGAGAACACAGATTTGCACATTAGAGTAGCGTTCCTTTTAACTTACTGGCTATTGTGGGCAGAGTCAAAAAATATATAAAAATACTACAAGTCACAATAAAAAAAAGTGGTCTAGGAAAAATGCTCAGCGCTTCTTCCCCACTCACTCCACGCCACATGTTCTTGCTTGATGGTCTGTGAGTGAGGCAGGGGAAATGAGACACAAGATCAATGAGAGAGCAGCATATAGTATACTCTGCTCCAATGACGCCAGGTCTGGAACAATATCTGCCACTATATGGTGAAAATTATGACTGGAGGATTTATAGTATTGTCAAGTTAAAAAAAAAAAAAAGCTGCACTATCCAGTCTGGATTTACAGTCTGTGGGAATGGATTACATGTGTTGTGAAAAACTTGTACATTAACCGAGAGTAGCGTTGTCCGAGAAAAAAAAAAACGATGACGTTTTTTCCCCCCCCGCCCCCCAAAAGTCTGGATTGTAAATAATCCCAATGCAATATTTCTTTTCCAGCCATTTCGCAAAAGATGATTGAAAGAATATTCTCAGGAACGGTGACAAGGCAAGTCTAAGGGTCATTAAATAAGGCTCATTATGAAGTAGCAGTTGTTTAAGACAAATTGGTGTGTTTTTCTTCCACTGCTGGTTTAAAAAAAAAAAAAAAAAAAAAATACATTTTTATTTCATCAGGGACAGACGGGTGCATAAGGAGGGCAGGCTGAGTTACTCGGACTTTGTCTGGTTTCTCATCTCTGAGGAAGACAAGAAGAATGACACCAGGTATCCAATTACTCTCTCACGCACACAAATGTTTAGATTGTAAAAATTAAGTGTAACACCCCCCCCTCATGAAACAAGGTAGTACCGTACACTGCGTGCTAAGTAAACCACTCTTGAGTTGTGACATGTACAGCGAGGTGACCCAGTGACAACTATGGATGTAGAAACAAAAATTAAAATGATCTGTTGAAACTTTATTTACTGCTCCCTTGAGAGTCAACTACAACATGTCCACGGACATCTCAGCCCAGAAACCTGCCACAGTTGCAAATGATCAAATAAGCAATGGCTGGATGTTATTGTCGCACAAGTTTCAGGGTGTGGATGCTCGTACTGGATCTCTGTCAAAGTGCCGCGGGGCCGTCTGAATAGAACCGAGCTAACATTAAACGTTATTACTAACACCTGGGCTTTCCGATCCTTACGAGTCAACATGTCTGCTCTGAAACTGTCCCTTTCGCCACCCACTCCATCTTGTGCTCCTTCCGCCACAGCTTTTTAATGTCTGAACGTTGCCATTTGTCCTGTGATCCAGTATAGAGTACTGGTTCCGCTGCATGGACCTGGACGGCGACGGGGTGCTGAGCATGTACGAGCTGGAGTACTTCTACGAGGAGCAGTGCCAGAGGCTGGACACCATGGCCATCGAGCCCCTACCGTTCGAGGACTGCCTCTGCCAAATGCTCGACCTTGTCAAGCCCGAGGTCGAAGGTCAGACTCTTTTTACATTTTTACACCCTCGCAGAAGTCCACACACCTAGTCGGACGGGATCCGCTTTTCCCCCCCCCAGTGACAGTGACGGACACGCGTCTACATTTTCAGGGCCACGTCCTCCTACCATTTGCTAAGATATACATAGATGGGGAAGTGACTGATGTTGATCACTTGCTGCCAGCTGCTCATTTACATCCACACTGTCAACAAATTCCATCCGGTACTTGGCTTTACCTCTGTGCCCTTTTGGAGACACCGGACAACGCTGCAAACCCGATGTTTGCGTCAAAGTGTGCGTCTCTCCCGGACCAAAAGACCCTCAACAGTTTCATGAGTTTAAAAGTCTGATCAAATTTCCCATTTAATGCGACCCTACTTCATGAGATTTGGAGCACGTGAATGTGAAGGTGTCCCATTGGAGGACAAGCGGCAACACATAATGTGCAGATCTGATGAATCTCATGGAGTTTTCAGAAGATCGATTTACACGTCACGGGAGGTAGAACTGAATTCTCTCGTCGTCCGCCCAAAGGCTCTTTTCTTAACGAACCCTCCATTCCGGGCATTGCATGACAAGTTAACTGCTGGTTCCATGGATTACTTTCACACGCGTGTGCTATTGTAAGGCAGGCAACACCGGACGCATTTTATAAGCTTAGCAGGAAATAATCAGGCCAAGGATCCTTATTTGTTCCATCAGTCTTTAAGTTTATTCAAATTGTTGACAGCTAAGACGCTTAATGGATTCATCAAATGGTGAAAAACAATTCACTTCGATTCCCAGTGGATTATTTGATGTCAGTTCATGATGTGTCGACATAGAATAATTTGCGAATGCGAGATAGCGAAGGAAAAACCAAGCTTTATATGTCAAGTTTGTGGCGCTCCAGTCACGAACCCAAAAGTCTAATGTGGCTTCCTTTCCCTCGCACAGGTAAGATCACGCTGCGCGACCTGAAGCGGTGCAAGTTGTCCCACATCTTCTTTGACACTTTCTTCAACATCGAGAAATACCTGGACCACGAGCAGAAGGACCCTTTCTCTGTTATAAGGGTAAGGGTTAGGGTTCGACCCTGGCCAGACAGGCCATTGCCGGATGCGAGGCAGTTGGTAAAATGGATCTCGCGTGTGTGTGTGTTTCAAGGAGGTGGAAACAGACGGCCAGGAAGTTTCAGACTGGGAGAAATACGCCGCAGAGGAGTACGACAACCTGGTGGCAGAGGAGGCGGCCAACGATCAGTGCAACGAAGTGTGAGTCGGACTTCCCCCCCCCCCCCCAATAATCTGTCAAATACAGTCGCAGCCACGATCCCCTGTCCAACGCACGTAGAATCTTAAAATTTCTTCGCTCAATTTTCTTTCAAGCCAAACGTGTGTATACGTAATTGGCGACAGTCAATCACTTGAGAGCTGCCGCAATATTTGCATTCAAACATTGGGTAAAAATACGAGGGGGACAAAATGTTGCTCAGCATTGTACCCTGGACCCTTACAAAATGTAGAAGTAAGAAAAATATCTTTCCGGCATACTTTTTAAAAATGTTGTTTTCGTTTTCCCATAATTGAAGTAATACTGTCATAGTTTAAAAACAGTTTCGCAACTAACTTGGCTCTCTGGAGCATTCTTACGTGTAATTTGGATTATTACGGGGCCCTGGTGATTATTATATAAAAGCAAATCTTTATCTTGATTTTCAAATGTAGATTTTTTTTTTTTTACACACGCGCACACACACTTCATTGATAACCTTAACTTCTCAAAGTTCACTTACACAAAGAAAGTAACGCACTGGACGATGGACTTCAGAGAGTGAAAGAAGTTGCCAGATTTCATAGCTTAGACTTAGTTGTTGGCCAATCGCCTGTCGGGGTGAGTCGAGATAGATATGACGATTGACAGGTGTGTTGTATGGCGCTTTTAGGATCACCACTAACTTCTAAACACACGCCGCTAACCAGAGCAGGTAAGACACTCGGAGTCACCACCCCCTCCTCCTCCCCCCGGGTGGGTCTAGCCCCAAAGCCTCCCCCTCCGCGTTCGACCCAGACCCCAACCAGCCCGAGCATAGTGTCGACACTAGATAGTTGTATTGTCGATCAGAACAGTGTCTTGTGTTTGTGGCCTTGTCCTAGAGCCGGTTTCTGAAACAAGACGTCTTCTGTGTTTGTCCTTTGTCTTCTGCACGCAAAAAAATAGAAAAAAAAAAAAACTCACTCCCGCACCATCTCTATTCATGCCTTCATGTGGTGCTCCTGTGTCCTTTTTGTGCAAATTGCTCCGCTCTGTTCAAAGCAATAGTTTGACATTTTAAGAACTATATATATGTGTTTATGTATATTTATGTGTGTATATATGTATATGTGTGCATACTGTATATATGTGCATATATATATATATTTGCATATACTGTGTATTTACAGTATCTATATCT
Organism: Colistium nudipinnis; assembly: GCA_016785305.1. NCBI lineage: Eukaryota > Metazoa > Chordata > Actinopteri > Pleuronectiformes > Rhombosoleidae > Colistium > Colistium nudipinnis. The sequence continues at coordinate 103,223 of JAFBJU010008949.1, forward strand.
ACATATAGATATATAAACACATGTAATAATAATGTATTTCCCAAATGTCAAACTATTCCATCTCATCCATTAACACATTCACCAGAATAAATTGTTCTAATTAATTTGTTTTAGGTTTTTGAGTGCATCAGCCAATGTTTTATAAGTATCATGTGTTAAGTTAATACTTTTTTTTTTTTTTTTTTTTTTTCCCCTAAGTCCGTTTCAAACAACCCTGACGTCACCATATGTTCTCTGGAAAGATCTTTTTTTGTGCGTGTGTGTGATTGTTCCCTTTGTTCGTGGTGGCTGGTACAAGATTCCTTCCAAAGATACTTGGGGAACAAAATCCACAACCCCTCGCTCGGTTTAAAATGTGTCCTGTGGTTTATGTGAAGTAAATACGAGCCTCCGGGTGTCTGTGTTTTACAAATCAAGCGGGTATTTTCGCGAAGTTACCGTCTCTCCCTCTGTGCGTCTCCACAGACAGATTTTCCTTACTGGGCTGCAGTGGAGGGATAGTAACTCACAGGGATTTTGTCTTATTAAAAGGCTCAAACTCTGGAGCACTCGCTCTTGATTTGTACAACTCAAACTGCTGAAGCCTCACATGAACTTCAGACAAACTTTGGCATACATTTTAGCTCGGGATGAAGTCTGTGGATTTTGTCCCCCATTATTTACATTGGAAGCAAATTGGGATTTTTTTTTTTTTTTTTTTTTTTATGGTCAGTGTGAACAGAGGGAATAATTACAGAAGGCGAAGCCTGCTTTCGTTTCCATGCGGGAACCTGAATATTATTTGACACAGCGGAGCAGCTCCTATTTTCTCTTTTATTTTTTTCTTTTGACGGACATATCACTGATCTTTCTTTCCATGTGTTTAGGTATGATAATCCACTGAGCCCGCTGGGGCAGCACATCTCCAGTGAGCTGGGTCTGGCCAAGAGACACTTCTTCGAGATCCCCAGTCCACACTGCGACCTGGACGAGTACGAGTACGAAGACGACTTTGAGTGACCCCTCCTACCCCCGTGGCGCTTTCGTCACGCCATGCTGGGCAATCTCTCCAACGAGCAGCGTTGAAGAGATTTGCAGGTTTCAGGCCCCCGCTTTCCATTCTGAGTATAAGGACACACTTTACCAAAAAAACAAGAGAGCAAAAAAAAAACGGAAAACCAGAAGACCCAGCCAGAGCCCAGCTGGACACGTTATCGCACATGTGACTCGGAGGAGAGGCACTTCATTACTATACTGTCCCAGATGTTTTTCCTATTCTCACCTGTCGCTCAAATGGTGCGGCACGTTTTAGACCTTCCGCTCCCTCCTCCTCACGTTTTAGAACAGGAAAAGTTGCGTTGGCGCATGTAAAGCTTTGTACAAAGTAACGTTTGGAGCGAGTGACGTTAAATGTGAACACCAGCGTTATTTGTCATCAGACTCGCATGAGATAAATTAGTCGTTTACACACTGGAGCATCGTGAATCGTCAAACAGCGCCGATTTGATGCATGTTTTGAACTCATTACCGTCTGAAGTCATTGGCTGATTACACATTCCAGTGATCATAACTGAATGTTTTCTAAAAGGCTGTAAATTCATTCATGGTTTCTTTATTTTGCCAAGATTGAAAAGGTCACTGTAATTGCTTAACAGACCTGCTGTACAAACCGACACGCAGCTCAGACAACCACACGCACACACACACACACACACAGTGTGTGTTGCACAGGTCTGTTCATTAGGACGTGAACTAACTATGTGTGAGATGGGGTTATATATATATATATTATTAGAGATGAATTTATAAATAATTGTAAATATGTATTTGGTGCTTGCTGTGCTGTAAATGATTTGGGCAAGTGTTGAGACAGATTCTTTTCTCTATGTTATAAAGTACCTAATTTGAATGTACTTTGACGGAACAAAAGGAACCAATTTCTTTTTCTTTTCTTGAAATTAATAAAGCCTTGGTTTATGGAGAGTAAATTAACAGAAACTAAAGTTGACGCGTCATTCTTCAAGTGAAAACTTTTTTTTCCATGTTCGCTGTATGCCATAGACGTTACCCTGTCACCCAACACTATTTGCTGCTGCTACTGCGCACAGATAGTGCAAAGGGTAATGCTATTTAAAAATAACTCGGCGTGTAAAAGGTCTACAAGGATATCATGCGGAACGAGGTGTACTATAGTTTCCTAATCAACCCCAGTACAATAGACAAAAAGAAATATTGGACCCAGAAAGTCTGATCCAAAAAACAATCTTTACAATAACCATTTGTGCCAACTGTAATATTAAAGTGTAGCCGACAATAAATATAAAACAATCTCTGCACACAGTTCATCCTAAAATTTCATAATATACATTATTTGAAGAGTAAGGTTGCTGCTGATATTTGATATTATTAACCCATAACATGAAAACTCTAGAACCAACAACATCTTAGTGCCCGTCAACACTTTTCAACTTCTTTGGACCATAGATATAAAAGCATTTGCTCCTATTGAAGACATACACAACTCACAAATACACTGTAGTGTCAAATGCAGGGAAGGGCGAACTTTATGGCCGAGGGCCACACTGGGTTTCAATATTAACTGAGGGGCCGGGCCGATGGGATGGGATGGGTGGGGCGGGGCGTGGCGTGGCGTGGCGTGGCGGGGCAGGGCGCGGTTGGGGCTATGTTGGTTTGGGCTCTTTTGGGGCATTTGTTGACAGATAAAAAAATAAAAAAATAAAAAAGACACATCTCCTTCACAGAGTTTGTGACGTCCGTTGAGGGCACAGACAAATATCCCCCAACCTCCTGACCTTCAAAGTTCAACATCCAAGGTGTCGTCGTCGTCCGCCTCGGTGGCACTGAAGACGGACGCCTCGGTGTTCAGTCTCACTGCAGGAGGATCCAGCGGAGGCGAAAATGGATCCGTTTCGGCCGTCCTCTCCCGATGGCTGTGGAGATGACGTCGATTAACGAAAGGTAAGATGAAGGAAGACATGCTTTTTTTTTTTTTTTTTTTTTTTTAATACGTTTGGTTTAAAAATCGGGATAGCATGAGAAATCCTCCTTCAGCCTCACCTGGGACTGACAGTAGATGTGTGACCTTTACTAACTTTGGAGTCGGCGGGGCTGAGCAGACAAGGGGACCTGCTTCCTGAAACAACAAAAGACACACACACACACACACACACACACACACACACACACGATACAGCAGGTGTTGGCGACAATAAGTTCAGAATAAATCTGGGCTGCTCAGTGCTGTACCTTCTGGTTTTTGCCTGGACGAGGGAGTGCGCTGGGGCAGGTTGGGTCTCCTGTCCGAGCTGACGTAGGACACGGCATCCTCCCCTTCAGCCACAGCCAAGAGGGACGCGCGATAGTAGACGAGCGGCTGCCAGCACTCCTCTCTGAGGTCGGTGACGTGCTCTGCGGTGTGCCTCTGCAGGTAGGAGAACCTGTGCAGACACACAAAAAAAAAAAAAAAAAAAAAAAATCAGAAATGTCAGAGAGCCACGCTCAGGTCATTTAAGAGACGCGGGACTTACACCGTCCTCTTGTCCGGTTTGAGCAGTTTGCTGGAGAACTCGCTGAGGAGGGTCAGGTAGGAGAGGTACGGCGGCGCGGGAGTGCCCGGGCTCTGGTTAAACTCCTGGAACACAAACTCTATGCCGTTCCTAAAGCACGTGCAAAATGAAAAAAGAAAAAAATAATAATAATCACAAAAGCGCGTGGGCACGAGAACCTGCTGCGCGCGATGGATTCCGAGTCGGGAGCCCCCCCCCTCCCTGCGCGCCGACCTGTGGATCATGACGACGCACTCGCGGAACTTAACGAGGTCCCCGAAGGTGAGCGCGAACCTCCGGGCCAGCTCCTTGATGCTGGTGAAGGTCTGGACACCCGGGGGCGCCCGGCCGCCGCCGCTTTCCTGCTCCTTCTTGAGGCGCACAAGCAGCTGTGGAGCGCACAGAAGAAGAAAAAAAAGTCAGCATCTCTCCGCTCGCCAACGCCAGCCAGTAAGGGACGTCAATTAGATGTTTTTAGATGAATAAGGAGAGACTATACCTGCTGCAAGCAGAGGACCAGTGTGCGAGAACTCTCTATCTTGTCCATCTGTCTGGCCCTGCACATCATCTCCTTGATGATGTCTCCAAACTCGTTATGAAACTGCGGGAGAACATATTTAAGCACTTGCAAGGAGCAATTTGCAATTATTCCCTAACCCTGCAAAAGGTGCATGAGGAGATGAATGTGCGCGTGTTAAATGCGGCGCCGGACTTAACCCCGTTTTGTGCCTCTGCTGCGTTACTATTGCATTTCAAATCTCAACACAAAGCATCTAATGATTGCATGGCGACCGAAGAAAACGGAAATAAAAACGAATTCCTCTCCTCCCGTAATGTATGTTAATAGCTTTCTTAACATGCAGCCTTTATTTTTAAACGCACCTTCCACGGCCTAACATATGCTCTTTAAATAAAAGTCAGATATGAGAGAAAGGGAGACCAAAAAAACTAAAATGTGGAATTTTTTTTTTTTTAAGTCCGGAGCAGTGACGTACTTAGAGTAATAATAATAAACAGTCCCGCACATGTATAAAAACACGTCCTTTCCTTTCCCATTTTTCTCCCCGTGTATGGAACAAGTTAAACGTTTATTAGCGGTCATTACTGGGTGTTCAAACGGAACCAGAAGACAGATGAAGGACAACTGCAGGCAAGGACAATAAAGAAAGATGGAAGTGGCCACTTGCGGTCAGTTTATTGGCTGTTTGGATCCGACAGGAAAACCTCAGGGGTGCTGGGGGGGGGTCTAGCACTGGACAGATCTAACTCTGAGGGCGTATTTCCTAAAGACGTTGAACTCTGCCTTTCAAGCCGCGAAACCTTTACCTTCATGTAGCACATGAAGACCTCGGCCGCCGCGCTCATCTCCAGCACGCCGTGCGCGATCAGCTTGCAGAAGGCCGCCAGCAGATTCCTCCGCTTGCGGAGGTCCTCCAGCCTCTCCGCTTCGGAGCTCTCGCCGGCTGAGGGAGCCAGATGGGCGGATGAAGTGTGCGGTCGGGGAACGCCGGGTCAGGTCGGGAGCGAGAGAGAGAGAGAGAGAGAGAGAGAGAGAGAAAATGGGGAAAAGGGTTTTGGGGAAGCAAGGGGAGCGATTAATCATGAGAAATCATATAACGGAGAGGAAAGAACAAAGCACAGGAGGGGAAAGGGTGTTTCAGTTTGTTTTTCGGGACAATGGCTTTAGCAGGTGGAAATCAAAGATAACATAAGACTAGAGTTATGGTTGTGACACCATGTGGCTTCAATCTTTCACAAGGCTAATAAAATAGGCTCCGAGGTGAGCCAGAGTTAATGGAATTTTCTCACGGAAAAAGATTGCCCTGATTTTATGATTTAACTCAGTGCCCTTGCCCCGCGAGTGATCTGTGCTCCAGCGACTAATAGAAAACACTGTCTATACAACAAAACTGTTACCAGGCAAATCCAATAAAACGACGACTTTCTATGACATGTTCAAAAACCAATAATCCTGTATTGTATTTGGTTGAATATTTAAGAAATTCCCACCAGAGCCGTTATTGGCTTCTCTGGACTCTGGCCATATTTAGAAGCAATATGTTTCGGAAAGTAGAAGCTATTATAAAGTTAATAAAAAAAAAAAAAAAAATGCTTTAGTTACAGTCCCCCGTGAATTAATTTGTGGGTGTACCTGTGGTACTCCACAAAAGAGAACGCCACCTGTGCGTTACTGACGTGTCAATCTTGTTTGGGGGTTTTTTTCCCCTCGCAAATTCTGATCACTCAGGAACATGCCGTCCTCATCCACTTACAAGCTGCAGCACTTTGCATAACAAAGTCTAACATCCTTTCAGACAAATTAGTCAACCCGGGTTCGGTCTGAAGATATTAACAGGGCTTCCTTTGTAATTGAGGGTCAATCGTCCGGTCAAGTTGCAAATCAGGCCCCATTTGCAGTCAGCAGGCCGCGCTGCAGTGAGTTATTAAGCCGAACGTGTGGCCGTGCATATAGTATCTGCATGTTTTTCCACAGCAGTGAGCCGCCGCGCCGAGGCGCCGGGCCACCTGAGGCCCAAGAAACAGGATTCTCCTCTGGCGGAGCGAGGGGGCCATCTAGTGGGCAACACGGCAGCACGTTTTCTGGCATTATGATACATCATATTCTAAAATGAAAATCAAATGTATAATTATTAAATGATAATAATACTTAAAGTACAATTTCAGGCAGACGAGGGCCTTTTACAAAAACTGCACTGTCTTGTCCCTATAATAACAACTGTTCTCTCGTCTATCCTATCCCTTGAATCCTTAAACTAAGCCTCAGATTGATCTCATTACCCTCGGAAGGGGCCTGATCCAGAAACTGGAAACCACCTCACTAAAGGACTGTTCTTTACACTACATAGTGGTTTTAGTAGTAGTCACAAAAAGCTCCACGCTGAGCAGCTACATCAGAAAAATGGCAATCATGCATCATCAATTATACATCTGCTTCAAAAAATTATTTGTGCCTACTATGGTATAATGGTGAACATATTGCTTTGGTTTTCAAAGTAGCAGCTCTCTAAGTTGCTCATAAAGATACGTGTGTGTCAGGAAAGGCTTACATACTTTAAAATATTCCTTTTCTGATTTTCTAGCATTTTTGTTTCGTTTTTTCTTGTTGCTCATCACATCCGTCAGAATTGTCAATTAAATTAATTGACCATTTATGGAAGTTCAAAATCAAGCAGAAACAAAATTAAGTTGTGAAAATAAAAGTAATACATATCCTATGAAGCACCTACTGACATGCACAAACTAACATTTTCTAAATTTCCTGTATAACTGTAACCAAACTGTGAAGGTATTTCTTGCAAATATTGCATTAATATATTGTATTAATTAGAACTTAATACCGAATATTTCAAGGCAATTAGATAAGGAAAAAGGACCTGTGTAATAACTTTTTTTTTGCTACAGCCAAACATTCTCCGTCTCTAAAAAATAAAATAATGACAGAATCTAATTTAAACAAGGAGCAAATAAACCAGAGACTCACCCCTGCTCTGGCTGTCACAGTCCTGGCTAACGAAGACGTGCGTGCACACAAAGGTGGACAGCGCCCTCTGCAGTTTGGGACTGGGCGTGTAGAGCAGGGGACCAAATGAGGTGGGATCCCACACATGCAACTGGTAGGAGTGAGCCGTCAGGACATCACACACACCCAGGAAGGCCTGAAATAGGGGGGAAAAAAAAAAAAAAAAAAAAAGGAGAGGCGGTTGGAAAGGCTACAGGGAATAAAAGAGGAGCTGCCATTAGTGCTGAAACCTACACCTGCTGCCTACCTGTTGCCGCACGCCCTGGTCGGCGTGGGAGAGACAGTGATGACTCCTCTCACAGAAGAGCCGGAGCTGGAGCCTCTGGGCCACAGCCTTCTCCTAAAATACAAACACATACACACACACACACACACACACACACACACACACACTGATGAGTGACAAATGTTTTCAATTTGGTTTATAAGCAAGCTCCTTTTTTATTCATTTATATATATATATATATATTTGTAATCATTTGTACATAAGGTTGAAACCTTTAGCCGTCCCTATTGCAAACACTCAAGGGCTACCTTCTCACTTTAAATACATCATATATGTGCGTGTTACTTTGTTTGTTTGGTTATGTTTGTCATTTGGGCGCTTCATAAGGCAGATGTGGCTCACCCGGGTGGTTACAGTACCACTACTGGTGTTGAGAGACCAGAGCATGAAGTAACACAGACACCGGAGAACTTCCAGCAGCACCTTCACACGATATGGGGAAAGAAGTGGATAAGAGAAGTGGATAAAATAGGTTTTAAAACAGCCAAATGTTCAGTGGCTACATTTAGCCCCCCCCTCCTTCCCCTCAGAGGACAGTGCTGGTACCTCCGGCGGGGGTGCCCCTCCCTGGATGCTCCCCACCGACAGGAGAGGAGAGAGAAGCTCGAACAAGCTCCACCGAGAGAGGTCGTGACAGCTACAGTGACACAGAGAGGGACACATACAGTAAACACACATCACGGACAGGCCAGGATTAGGATATCATAGGCTCACACATTATTGTTGTTAGCTTCCAATCTTACTTGTGGAAAGCTCTCAGTTTCTTAAGTGTGACTAAAATGTCTCCAGTATTTTCCACATCCGCAGAGAAACAGTCAGCCTGCAACATACAGACGGGACAAGTTTCATATATATTTATGTAATATATATATATATATATTACATAAATATATAAGAAACTGAATTGAATGATCCCGATTTCTGCTATGGGAGAAACTACCTCTGTTATCCAGCTCATTTGTAAATAGTTCATACAAGTGTGTGTGTGTGTGTGTGTGTGTATACATATATAGTGTCAAAATGTATTGCCCAGGTCAAATGAATACAAATATAGTAAATCTAACTTTTTCACTCCCTTGAAAACTTTATAAACCGTTACATCCACCACACCTGGAGTGCGTCCTGCAGCAGGACGTTCAGTCGGTCCACCCACGTCTGCACCAGAGAGTCTCTGGCGTCCCGGGCCGTGGAGCCCCAGCTCGTCTCCTCCTCACACAGACTGAGATATGTGCGGGACGCTGCCTCGAGGACAGCCGGGCCTGAGTGGACGTCCAAAACAGCTCCCACCTCCGACATCAGGCCGGATACTGCCTGGAGGGATGGAACAGCACAGGTTTCAATTATTATTATTTTATTTCTTTATTTTATTTTTTTTTAATCTGCTGACTTCTCCCCTCAACAAACTAATATATTTAAAAAAAAAGAAGCGTGACAACATCTTGACTGTGCTGGGGGGAAAAAAAACTGAATAAATGGTTATTTTAATCATTGATCATTTTGTCCATTTATTGGGCAATAAATAAAAAATACAACCGCTGGCTGCAGCCACCCGGATGTGACTTTTTTCGTTCCGTCACCAGAAATACCATTTGGTTACTTTGCTTATTTGTCATGTTTTTTTTTTGTTTTTTTTTTTACATTTCTTAGACTCAAAAAAAATAGTATATGAACAGGTAAAACACTTATTATAAGTTATATAGTTTTCGTGTTCAAGGTTGTGATGTCACCAGATATAATTGTAACTTAACCATTTAGATGTTGTCCATAAATAAATAAATACCAGGGAAGCCAGGAGGAGGGCTGAGAAATGTTCCCTGCAATACCTTGATTTAATTTTTTATTAAAAAAGGAAAAAATATTATTTAAAAAAGTATTATTTACTGGATTCAACACCTTGGTCCTCGGTCTAACACTAAAACAATTTATCGTGACCAAGGTTAAAGATAAGTGTGTCACCACATTGACTTTGGATTTTTCATGCGACTGTGTGTGTAAACGGAAACCCGAAAGGCCAGAACACAGACCTGTGTGTTCGACGCCACGGGACCCTCGATGATGAAGTACTGTGGAATCCTCATCAGCGAGGCCACAATGTCCGAGTTGCTCGAAAACTGCACAAACCACATCGAGGATAAGAAATGACATGGACTGAAATGTGGCGCTTCCGATCGCTCCGAGCGGAGATGTGGAAGCTCTTCACAAAGTGAAACAGCAGAGCCACAGTTATGTGAGGGATAAATACCTTGGACAGTAACTTTGGAAGCACGGCGAGGAGATGCTCCGTGAGCTTAGTACATTCATCGATCTGAATTTTCTTCTCTTTGGCACTCAGTACCTGGAATGTTAAAATGCCACATTGCATTTCAATGTTATATTCTTTTGGGAGAGGCCTTTGTCCAGAGTACATCAAGTAAAGTATGATTTAGGACTTGAATGATGAAATATCCCTCTCGGTATTTTTCCGTCCCACTGACCTTCTTGGCTCCACTCCTACCGGCCAGGGCTGGTCCCTCTGAGGCCTGACGCACCGACGCCACCAGGATCTCAGCAAGCACCGTTTGTTCTGCCAGTGTAAGACCTACACACACACACACACAGCAACACAGACGTTAATCATTTTTATACAACAGGCAGAAGAAAATAATTATAACTATATTTTATCCATAATACAGGATAAAATAAAAGGTCTGGAAAAAATGAAATAAATAAAAATCGGATCTGCTACATGATCTCTTCCCTTATCTTTTCAGGGTCAGTTCCTGCCCGCTCCCCGCCGAAACACACAGACACACGCGCGCACACACACACACACACACGTCCTCACCGGCACTGTGCGAGGACGGGTCCCGCAGCAGTAGAGATGTGAGCGCCGCCCAGTCCTTCAGCAGAGCTCCGCCACAGTCCCACAGGCCGTCCACCAGGTACACCACATGTTCGTGCAGCTGCGGCCATGTTAGTTCATCCGTGACAGGGAAAGGGAGAAAACGCACGCAGCGTTACGAGATGAGAACGTGTCGAAGTGCAGGGGATTTTTTCTGTTCTGAGCTGAAAAAACGATTTTACCTCAGACTCCTGGTGGAACTGCAGCAGAAGTTTTATTCTGGCAGATGTTTGCAGTTCATGTGCCTCCTCCTCATTTATTTCATCCCGAGTGTCGGACGAACGGGTTACAGAGTTAAGCAGCCTGAAAGAGAGAAAAAGAGGGAGTATAAGAACAGAGTAATATAAGTGTTATTTTTGCCAGGGTTTTTTTTGTACTTTGGTTCCCAAGGTCGTCGAACCTTGAGTAGAGCAGCTCCCCTGCGGAGGCTGCAAGAGGTCGCTGTGAGGAGTAAACAAACCGGAGGAGCTGCTGGTAATCCTCTGGACTCAGCGCGTCATCAGATGTTCTGCAGACGATAATTGTAATAATGATAAGTGATGCAAATATTTGGAAAACATTGACGATTGCTAAAAAAAAAAAAAAAAAAAAAAGGACAGGAACGACAAAAAACGGCGGCGACTAACTTGGAGATGAGAACCAGCAGTTTCATACTCTGCACTGCCACTTCATTGTCCTTGTCCAGGGTCATGGAGATCATCCGGTCCTGAAACGCACCACGCGTGAGCACTTGCCAGAAATATTTTTGGTCTGCTTTAAACAACTTTTGGTTACCTTGAAACGGCTGGTGAACAGGTCTAGTTTGGGGAGAAGCTGAGGATCTCCAAACAAAGCCTGCAAACCTAACACACACTTGAGACGCACATCTGGAATCTGTAAGAGGAGTACATATCTTCTTTGAAATTCCACAAGTGCTACAAAATACATAAACATTACTTTTGAATCAAACCACATGTCGTTAAGATTGCGCATTCTGTCTTTGCGGCTATTTACTTTGTCGTACATCATCCAGCCCATGTATTTGAGGTAGGTATCGTTGAGAAACACGGAACCGTAGAGCTTCATCCACAAACCCAACTCCTCCACACAGAGGGAGCGAATTTCTGGAAGCACATCGCTACAAAGAAACACACACACTCACAGACTGAAAAAACACAATCAAATAATACTGCGATGCACATTAGAAGTAAAGTTTGACGCATAGATACCGATATCTCTTTAGAAAAACTGCTTCGAAGAGGATGTCCATCATGCTCTCTATCTCCGCCCTCTTCTCCTGCAGCTGTGTGAGGAAAGGCAATCCCAAGCCACACAGTGGGTACCATGGGACTCGCGTAGGATACAATCTAAATTCCCAGCACACCGTCAAACGCAAAGGGCTTAGGCCGTACCTCTGTGATCTTCTTCTGTATTCTCTCCAGCTGTGGCGCGCTCCTCTGCCTCGCGGTCTTCGCCTTCTGCACCCTGTACAGTTTCTGGCTGTTTTCGATGCCGACACTCAGGCTCAGGGCCACGCCCACCAGAGCGCTCGTCAGCTTCACAGCTTATCAGGGGCGTCGACGGCGAAATCCAGAACACGGATCGGTTTATTCGGTGCGTGTGTGCGTCTGCGCGCGAGCCTTTCGAAAATAAATAAATAAATGCTCCTTACCTGCCAGTGTGCACGTGTGTCGGAAGGCTCGTATGTAGGAGTTGGACAGCTCCGTGAGCAGCGAGACCAGCGTGTTCATCAGGTAGCCGTCGAAGATGACGCTGTGCTGGCACTGAGCCACGAGCACGGACACAAAGTCGCAGAACTCGGAGTGAAACCAGCGGCCGTACGGGCCCGACTGTGTGAGAGGATACTCCATGCTGTCCTACAGGAGGAGGAGGAGGTGGAGGGGGGGGGGGGGGGGGGGGGAAAGGGGGGGGGGGGGGGGGGGGGGGGGGGGGGGGGGGGGGGGGGAGGAAGACCTTTGTAGGTTAGAGCCGCAGTCTCCATTGTTTGGCTAAAAATATGAAATGTATTATGATTTAGGACACAGTGTGAGTTATTGATTTCATTTTCTACTGACCGCATCCATGGGCCACGTGACTGTGAGGATCCACGGAAAGGCCAGAAACTTTTTATACTGCAGACTCGCAACCTGAAGCACGCACAGTCACACAGTTTGATGTCAACGGGTCAAAACGGGTCCAACGGGGGAGAGGCGGCGCGGCGGAGGACGCCTTACCTCGTCCAGCTCCTCCACCATCTTACTCATCACATCGCTGTCCTCTTTGCTCTGACACATCTCTGCTGTGACCACACCTGGGTGAGGGAGAAGGGGATCGTTGACGCGATTCCGCATGTTCTGTGTGTGGTGTGGTGGATGGGTGTGTGTGCGCGTGTGTGCGCGTGTGTGCGCGCGCGCTTGCCTTTGCACCCGGAGCACTGTATGAAGAAGCTGATGAGATCCAGGAGAGAGGAGTCTCTGTCCGTCACGTACGCCTCAATCCAATCGTCTGTCACCGCCTGTCACACAAGAGTCGGAGTGAGTAAATATTAATATTACGAGAAATAGCTGATCACGTCACGTTTATGACAGCTGATATCTTATCGGCGGGCATTGTTGTTTGTGCACCTCTGATAGCTCTCTATTAATACCGTTCAGCTATCAGGTTGGTCCCATGCATCTGTAAAACGAAGGGGAATGTAAACCTAGCGACCTATTGATCAAGCCCTACACTATTATTGTATATAAAGGTCAGTGACAAGTATCGGAAGAAAAAGCACTTCAGAAATGGATAAATGTTTCACAATCATCAAACAAGCATGATGGTAAGAAGGTTACGTTTAGAAAATAGAATAGCCAAAGCAAAGTAGAAACAAAATCAACGGAGAGAGCAACATTTATTTCCTAACATGGCAAAGCCAGCAAATGATTTATTTTGTCCGCGGCCGAGTTCTCGGAGGATCTTGGAGAAACCAATCTGAGAGATAGAAAAGATCCTGAGGGGCTTCTCCAGGTACGGCCAGACAGTAAATAACACCGAAACATTCAAAGTGTTTCCTGACCATCGACCCATCTTAGATGACACCGTTGGTTGAGGAATGGTTATTATGAATTACACTAATCATCACACAAACTGCTTTAATAGTGTCAATTGTGTGGCATTCGACAGAGACAGGGGCTCAACTGTCTTACCTGCATGGCACTCCTGCCCATCGTGATCACCTCAAACAGGGTGACGGCCTCCACTCGCCTCTGTTTACTGCGGCCGCCTCCCGCCCGGCCAGCGCGGCTGCGACCGCCTTCGGCGCTCGCGCTTTTGACATTCTCGGAGCCCTCGTGTGCTCTCTTCCTTCGCCTCTGGACGTTTTTTAAAAATGCAACAGATGAGAGAGACAGACAGAGAGAGAGAAAAGGCAGGTGCTTGAAACGACACCCACTCGCTCATGAATGATTTCCACGGGGTGTGCTGCATAGTAAAGTGGCCAAACTGAACGGCAGACTGCACTGCATTGGCAATGAGCACCTTGATGAGCAAGGTGCTGATTCAGGCCTGGAAAGTAAATAAATAAGATGATCAATATTTCAGTCCGTGAGTCAAACCAGATGCTTCACTCCATCGCCCGAGTGCCCTGAAGTATCGTCCACCTTCAGCAGCACTGAAGAGAAACATGTGTACATTTAATATTCCGATTACTTTTCCCAACGACTCAATCAATCACTGCGTCTTTAGATGGCAGAGAATTACTGAAAAAGAACCTTTGGATTTGAGAAAGCCCAACGTGAAGTCTTCAAATGATTTCAGTCAGTTCGTTTATGTGTACATGTATGAGCAAAAGACGTGCGGCAAAATCATGGGGGAAGCTGACATCTATCTCTTTAAAAGATCAATTGCTATGGAAGTAGCTGCCGGTTAATGTTTCTGTCGAGCTGCCCATTTACTGGCAAATATTTACAACCCCAAGAATATTGTGTCTTTAACATGCTTGATTCAAGTCGAACATGACTTGCATACTTAATATGCACTTCCCCTCTATCTTCATCCTGAGGCAATCAGTGTGAACTGAAGAATCGATGTCATCGGTGTAAAAATGCCTACCACATTCTTCTGTCGATTCTCATTGCCCGACTCGTCCCCCGATTGATTGACAGCACCGGAGGAGTTTGCCCCTCCATGAGCGTTCTTACTAAGGAGGCAAAAAAGACAAACAAAAAAAATCAGATGAAATGATTTTAAAAGGACAAATCACCACTCAATGATGGGCTGTCCTCTGCTCACCTCTGCTCTGACGGATGGGACTCTGCTGTAGCTGTGGACTCCGTTATCATGTCCGCAGATGTTCACATGTACCCAGCACTCACGTGTATTGCTGCATTTAGAGAAAGAACATGACGACGGGTGATTGGTTACAGGAATAGGGTTAAAAAAAAATCCATCACAATCACGGTGACTTGAGCACACAACCTGCTCGCCACAATCATCAATATCTGACCAATAATGACCAAATCTCAGGAAGGAGGTTGAGTTGCTTGAATAATACTATTGCCACGAAGTTTGGATTATCAATGTGTTTTTTGTTTTGTTTTTTTTTACCAAAAAGTCAATTTCACCACATCTTGTCAATTGCATGGTTTTCCTACAGAAAGGTGCGGTTTACTATCAAACAATGAAAAGCATCAGATCTTTAGATATGAAAAGCTTGATTCTACCAATATGCGATCCCGAAGACAACTGTAATTGCATAACTTTTCGGTGATTATTGTTCAGCCCGTCAACTCGTCGATTAACCATCGCGTCACATCACGACGGAGCTCTTTTGTACAGAAGCAGATAGTAACAATAACACACACGGCTGTGTTAATTGGCCCACTGGCAGCGGGGTCCCCATCAGGCTCACGCCGTGCAGACGCGCAGTGGAATGTTTGGGACCGTGTCCGGAAGTGGTGGTGAGGTGCGCACGCTGGCACAGGCGTGCGAACACACTCCCAAAACCCACCCCACACGCCCCGTGCGCACGTCTCCATTCACCTGCGAACTCCTGTGGCGCGTGCGTTCACCTCCCGAAGCTGACACACTCCTGAAACTCGCGAAGCTGCGCCAGCGTCCTGCTCGCCAGCCCCGCAGCATCTCACAGTCAAGTTGTCGGACAGCCTAAACGCTCCTGATTGGACGATGTCCCAAACACGGAGTCGTGCGATTGGGTAGCTCGCGGGTCAGCCCCTCCCACCCCTCCGCCGACTGTGACGGCCCGACTCCGTCCGGTGTGTTTTGTTGTGGACTGGATTTAAACAGCTGTGAGGAAGAGACGCTTCGCACGCCCAAGTGCGTGTGTGTTATTTCGAGTAACAGAAAGTTGAACTCTGACAACACACATACACACACAAAACAACGTGCTGTGTCCTGAGTGGGTAACTTGCTACTGCTAACGTGGCACTGATTTCGCCGCCCGTGTTTGCTAATAAAGCTGAGGCCTTTTGATGTCAGAGGCCATGGTGTTTTCCGCTGCTTCACGTGCTGCAGGAAGTGAACAACAGGAGGCGCCATTTACTCGCATACATATATACTACATATACATGTGTGTTTGTGTGTGTACATGCACAGTTTAAAGCTTCTCAAATGTGAGTATAGGCCGACAAATTGAATATTTTAGTTTTTTTGAGAATAAGAGTTAATCGCAAAAATGTTTTACTTGCCATGACAAGAATATGATGATGATGTCTGAAGCAAGGGCATCCACAGTCCCATATCAGGCAAACACACCTTCATATTGCATTTCATTTATTATTTCCCATAGGTTAAAAAAAATCCAACAGCAATTATTATTAACAGTAGTGCAAGGAGAGATTCAACACATTTACATTCATTTCTAAACAGCAAACTCCCTGCAGGGGTTTGTGCGAGCCACACTCAGAAGGGAAATATAAAAACAAGTTGTCTTTCCAAACCCACCATCAATCAGTTGAATCAAATCATGTAGCACCTTGATTTTAACCATCATAACATAATTACATTACATTTCATTTGGCTGATGCTTTTATCCAAAGCAACTTACAATAAATGCATTCAAACAATAAAGATAAAATAAAAACTCATAGCATAATGACATACTGCATGTATAAATATATTAGATTTAATTACCATTAAATGTAGAAGAGCAAAGATAACAAATTAATACTTGCACATTGATTGACAGCCAGATATTGAGTAAATGTTACTGATTTTGTATTCCAGACCACCAGGTGATGAGAAACACACTTGTTATGTATAAATCTCATAAGCTTGACAAAATGCGTTATTTGAAACAGTTCCTGCAGCTTCACAGCGAGCAGGAAGTCCTCATCCACTACTGCAGGAGACAGTTTATATAATTTAAAAATACATATTTAACTCATGCATCATGGTTTTACTGAGAAATAATCATTTTCGTGCTGGAAGGTTGGGTAAAACCTCTGCTTTCGAGCTGTTCACAAACAGCCAATTACTTCTACATATTTCAAAAATAAAAAACGTAACTTTGTTGGTTGTGAAAATTTAAAAGCACTGGTTATGGATGAATCTTGTAAGTTTGAAGAAAACGACCCGCTATTTGAAACGGTTCCTGCAGCTGCACAGCAAGCAGGACGTCGCCATCTATCACAGCAGGAGACTGTACAATCCAAAAAATACATACTCATCATACTCATACAACGTCAGTTCATTTAGAAGCAGGAGACTCCTGGAGACAAACCTGGTGCATCAAAGTCAGAGGTTGTCAGGAGGATGAGTCAGACACTAACTGGGAGATGAAGGTCACGGCCTGGTGAAGATCGTCTATCAGCTCCTCTGGCAGTGACAGCACCACAGATGTTAAGCTTCGAGTTATTTTTAAAATCCTAAACATAAAAATGTGGTCGTTAGCAGACTGTTATTTTAATCTCCATCAGCTAAACGTGTGTACTTTCACCCACCAGTTGATGTAGTGGGCAGCAAGCTGAGGCTCATGCCTGGAGCCTTCGTCATTCACCAGAGTCTGTTTCATCTGTTTGAAGTTGGCCTCAATCTCTTTTTTTATTTCAGAGAAGACCTGAATTCCCCTGAAAGAGCTGATCACTTGCTACCAAAAAAGAAATCACACGGCAACAATTGGTGGAATGGAAATATGCAGGATATTACAAGATGTAATAATAATAATAATAATAATAATAATAATAATAATAATAATAATAATAATAATAAATAAAGTATTTCACTAACATTTAAGAGAAAAAGGGAAAATTGCAATGTATTCTCCTTACGTATATAACCGAGAGCTGGTGGGCAATGTATTTATGACTCCCAAGGTGTCGGATATCTTCTTCTAGCTGCTGACTCAGTACCAAGAGCTGGTTCAGTTTGGCAATATGAAAGAAGTATTCTGTAATAGAGCATCAGCTTACACAACTTGTACTCTTTAGGTACACAGGAATGTATTTTCATTATGTAACCACCCTGCACAGAGGGACTTGTCTTTGCTATTGTGTTAAATACGGTAAATGATTGTAAATTTACAGTAGTAGAGTAAATAATAACTGTTATATATGGACAGTTTGTGCTGGATGAAAGGATTTCCTTGGATGAGAGGAAAACTTGTCATTTAAAAGAATTTTTAAGTGAATTCCAGCTTGCGTTTTATATTATTAAAAACAGAATTTTTTATTTTTCTGCCGCTACTGGAGGAAGTGGGTTTATGTCTTCTCCTACCGTCCATTGGTGGCCTCTCCAGCATTTCCACAGGGCTGCCTTGAATGAGGAACACCTCTACACGAGGAAACATTGCCGACAGACCCGTCATGTCTAGGTAATCCTGAGGAAACATAGTAAACCAGCACGTATCTAGTGGGGAATGGGAGGGATTTTATTACAATAGTTATGTAATTTGATAGTGAGCATATTGGTGAGGATAAGCAGTCTTGTAAAGATGAAATTCCAATTCCAATCTTATCCACTCCTTATTACAGGCCCTTAATAACAACATAATAAAATAAGTAGGTGAAGCCAGTGATATATATGTGAGGTAATTCGCTTGCTATTTAATGGCCTCTTTGATTCAGAAATTGGTAAAGATTTAATACCTCCAGCTGTGGCATAGGTTTCGGTAGATGTTCAAGGCACTGCAGCATGTGATCAAGTATCTCGGATCCTGTAAACATATAGCATGTCAGATACACAGGAGCGATCCAAGTCGAATTAAACTCCCTGATTCTCCTACCTTGAGCCTGGAAAGTGTCCGATTCCTCTGGGCTGCAGCCTTGTCCCAACTGCTCCTGGAACTGGGACAAAGAAACGATGACTCAAAGGGTAAATTTAGGGATGTCACCAGCTGTGACTATGATTAAATGCATATCAGTGCTTTGAATGACTTCTCGATACAGTGGTTCATAATTCAAAAGGCAAGTCACAGAGGGAGACATCTCTGGACCCTGTTTGTGGAAAAGTGAAAGCGTTCCACTTAAATTTGAAATTGGAAAAACATTTAAAGCACCAAAAAAGTGGTTCTGTCCACAGTTAGTGTGAAAATAGTTCAACCGTGCCAATGATTATTGAAGGGCGTAAGTAAAAAAAAATGTCGCCAGCAACCCACAACCCAGAGGACACTACCCAGCCATGGTTACCTGTGTGTTATGAAAAATAATAATACCCCCCAGGACACTTGATTATTTGCTTGGGTATGGCTGATGGAGATGCACACAGGTTTTTTGGGGGGAGAAATTGAACTTTCATTCTTTGCTGTGACAGTTAAACGGAAATTGGTGCAAACAAAAGAGATGTCTGCATGCTTTGTCGCCAGTGGCGGGCGGCGATGCATTTGGCAATCGGGGTGCAGCGTACCTGCTGCATCTGTGCCCTGACGAGTAGGTCCAGCTGTCCACAGAGGCACAGCATCTCCAGGCCCACCTGCTCCGGACCCAGCTGGACCGGCATCAGAGCTCTCTTCACCTGTGGCTCCACTGAGCATTAAAAAAGGAAATTCCAGATCACATGCGTGGTTCTGTCTGACAAAGCCCGTCAGAAACACACAAAGCTTCCTCAGGAACAATGTGCGATCTATCCTGCAGGTCCAAGTAAGGATATCTGATGGGGGGGGGGTCAATGGGTTGATATGGGCTTCTGCAGAGGTGATTTCGATGCAACACCACAGACGTTCCACAGACATGAAATAAAACTGAAAAAAGGAGTAGTTGAACAAATGCTGGGTCTTACCTCGGAAAGCGTGGTGGTAGACGCAGGGCTGACAGAGCGGCTCCGATGTGCTCACTGCCATGTCTGACTGCGGGTGAGAGGGGGGATGGCACCTCCTCACCCCCGCTGCGTCCCGCCGGCCAGCACCATATGAGAAACCAATGGGTGGCCTGTTGGAGGCTCAACGGGAAATAAAGAGATCCCACCTTATTTATCGGAAGCGCATCTGATCGGACCTAGCGATCTCCAGGGCGCGCGTTCAGGTGTCCCCTGTGTGTGTGTGTGTGTCCAGGCAAGGTGAAGAGTCGCCAGTACGTTGGTGGATTTTATCCGTAGCTGGACGCTGCCCTGCGGGTGACGATGCTCACGCGCGTCAGCTGCGAGCCGACGAACAGATTCCCAAACCCCGGAGGATCCATGGAGGAGACAGCACTGTGCCCACGCCCCTAGCAACAACAGTCGTGTAGTTAGAGTCGGAGGTTTGGAGACACACACACACACACACACGTTCACGATGATGTCATCTTTCAGAGATGAGGCGCACGGCATGACTGGGCTGGGGAGGATGCGCCGCACAGCAGAGGTGTCTCTCACAGGTTTAACCGATAAATAATCCAATCTAATCTCTCTAGCCTGTGGGGAAAAATATAAATACATTTACTCTATTCTATTACATTCCGAGGTTATATAAAACTGCTTCACAACCCAATGCATCAAGAGGGGAACGTTTGCCATTTACACAACGTATGAGTCATTATAAATGGGTTGTTCACTGTGTGAATTACTCAATATATGTATCTGTAAAAATATTATTTATTCACGTTCGTCTGACAATCTAAAAACAAGCCATAGTTTACAATTCCACAGGAGGATAGGAAGCGACAATTCCTCATATTGGATGAGGCCTCAAAGTGGAAAACGCCACTTGAAGATGAATCCGTAGCTGCAGATTACTGTTCTGTAAATCAACTCCTCATCTAATTGTTCCAGCTTTATGTTTTTTTTTGTTTTTACATTAACCAGCATCCTTTTTAGACAAATGTGTATGAAACATGATGGACTCAAGGATAAATAACCCAGAATTCTAGAGAAATAAAAAAACACTGCAGACTGCCATATTGAAGTACAGCTGACATCTGTGCAAAACAAGGATACATGGGGATAATTCTGCGTTACCGAGTACTTTTCCTTTTAATACTTCCTGTAACATGGAGCAAAAAAACGATTTACGATTGCTTAAATATCTGGTATCAATACTTTTACTTGAAAAAGTAAAAGTAAATGACCGATTTGATCCTCAAAGCACAAACCAACTGGGGGCTTGGTTTATTATTAAATAGCAAAGTAGGACACAATTTTTCAAATTTCCCATCGAGACTCAAAATGCATCGTAATAAAATACAACTGGCATATAAAGTCTGTCACAGTTTTACAGTATCCAAAGTAATGTTTTGAAATAAAATCCAGATGTCTTTACAGTGTAAAGGCAGGAAAGCAATTAAATAGTGGGCTAAGGAATATATTTACTGATACTACAATAATATCAGTATGGCATAAAAAAAAAATGAAGACAGTCTCTAACAAAATACTAACTCATTTAGATTCAAAGCTCAAATTTACAATGTACATATTTTCGTAAACAACCATAATTTCAATAGATAATCTTGTTTACAAGTGCATCTGGAGGAAAAATAACATTGTTAATCCTTTGCATCAGATGAACCCCATGTCTGAGCTCTACTTTAACAGCAAATCTTTTTTTTCTAAGTGTCTGTCGAGAACAAAGAGTGTGGTGCATAATTTTATATTTTACTCAAAATAGTAAATGATGGATGGAAAAGTCCAGTGGGTGAAGCAGAGAGAACACATGCCAGGGGGTTTTGATGTCTCCGATCCACAAATGTTACTCTCCTGTTTCTTCCTAGCTCAGGGATGGAACCACGCTCGGCCTCAAAGAGACCCCAGTTTATTCCCAGTGCAGGAATCCGAGGTTGTCACTACTGACGGGTGCCCGGAGGTAGAGAGAGGTTGGCCATCAGCTCGTGAACAGAAGCAAATATCGTACACTCACCTGCAAGAAAACATCCAGCGTTAGCAAACACATTTTGCCTACATATCGGCGGTGAATTTGAATTTTTCTCTTCTTCTGTATAGTTAAATATTGATTGCCCATTATCTGGCCGTGGGTCTCTTACCCTGTCTTGCCGGGTGCAGCTCATTGAACCTCTTCAGGATGTTGGAGACCATTAGTGCTGCAGCCCCGGAGGAGCTGTGCTGTCTGGGGATGTCAGCCTGCTGAGTGAGGCCGGTGGCCATGTCGTACACAATGGGCACTATGATGCTCAGTGGCTCCTGGGGCACTGGGATGCGCTGGGTCAGCTGCAACTGTGAACCCAAACAGACCAAATACGTAGGGTTAGGCCGGTGGATGTGTTCCAAATGATGCTCCATTGGTGTGTAAGTGTATGACCTTTGGTCTGGTTATGGAAAGCTAATCCGAAAGCTTTGCTACGACTTACAAAGAAGAGCATCTTGGACTTGAGCACCACAGCGATGGTGCCAGGTGGAGCGATGGGAGGAGCACTGGGAGGGATGGTGAGACAGAACTGGACGTTCCACTTCAGCTGTGCCGCCTGGTCAGGGTACTGGGGAGAGAGAGAGAGAGAGAGGCGAGGCAAATGTATTAATACAGCAATTTTTCGGGTGAAAGCAGGATGTTATATAAAAAAATTATAAAATATGCAGCAAACCTATTTTCACATTTTTCATTTTGGAAGGTGTACACATAATATATATATATAGTGCTCAAGAAACCTTCATAAATACAGCTAACATAATTAAAGGTGTGAACACATGTAACAACCACCATTATAAACAGACCAGCTACCCACCAGTTCGAGCTTCATGATGCGAACACAGTCCCTTAGGATGTTAGTTGGAGCCCCCAGCAGCTTTGTGAAAGCATTTAGGGTGTTGTATTTGAAAGGGGGACCAGCAACCTAAAAACATGACCAGAAAGGAAGAAAACCAATAAAAACTTTCTCATCAGTTCATAATTTTGTATCCTTGCTTGCGCTCGATCGGGCATTTCCCGTATCTGTGGCGTTTCCCATACATGTATTGGAACATATATATATCACTATAAAAAAAATGATAATGGGACCAATCCTTCAATTCCTTCATTGGACCTTTAAGTGTTGGCTTCACATACCCGTGTCTCGAAGAACTTCTCAAGCACCTGCAGCTCCTCCTGAGACCAGGGACCCGTGTTCTCTGGAGTGACTTTGAGCTGCAGCGTCTGGTAGTTCTTTGGGTTGAGAGCAACCCGGCACTTCAGGATGTCCGTCTTAAACATGATCACCCCAGGCTCATTGGAGTTTACAATGGACAACTGGAAAAAAAACAAAAAAAAACAGAGTATGGCAGGTGAAGGTAGGTAAGAGGAGTATAGAGCCGATGAAGACATAAATGGGCAAACAAGGAAACAAAAATGTTCCAGGAAGTAACACTCACGTTGGCTTCCTGCTGGATGATCCTCTGCAGGTGCCGCCTCATGATCACTGAACCCAGGAAGCGCTCCAATGGCGAACAGAGGTAGCTTCCTGCCAGGCCTGGCACCAGGCAGGGGGTGGGGGAGGGCAGCAGAAGCACATGCAAGGCATTGTGGGTGAGAATAGTTGGTATGGAGGCGGCCCAGGGACGCTGAGGTAGCTTGCGGGGTGGTGGCATACTGGTAGGCATAACCTGTGAACCTAAAAAAAACAAAATTAAAGAAAGAGATTCACATCATAGCGGTATAAACAGCATGTTTCGCATTGTCCCGGTTATGAGCACAACATGTAAATAACGTGAATCTTACTGGTCGCAGCACGTGGAGAATGAGGGTCCGGGATGGGCGAGTGCAGCGACGGGTTGCCAGGAGACATGCCATGGATCCTTGCCCCAGGAGAAGGCCCTGAGACCTGGGGAGAGCCCGGCCACTGGCCCCGATGGCTGGGAGACACCATGGCGTATGGAGAGCTGGGGTCCAGGGCACCTAGGTCGCAGCGAGACAGCCATCAGGCACACATCGCTACGAAACGCGCAACAATAACCGCCGTCTGATGAATCCACCACTGTGTGCCCCATACCTTACAGGTTTTGTGTTGTATGCATGCTTGTGTTTGCGGCCTAGTGTCTAATGGAGCCTGTTCCAGCCCTTGCCCAGCACACCGGAATAACCACCAGGCCAGCACAATGGCCACCTTTCTGCTCACCATGGGGACTGGCAAAGTTGGTCTGGCCCATGGCTATGCCCAGAGAAGACGGAGACGGGGTGGGCCCGAATGGAGAGGGTGCCCTCAGAGCCCCGCTAGGGGAGCCCGAGGCATGGATGTTCCCTGCACAAACACGCACGCACACACACGCACACACACACACACAGACACACACACACAGGCTCGTCAGACTCGGGAGGTTGACAAGTTCTCCTCACACACAAACGAACACGCGCACGCACACACACTAAAGCTGGGCGGAAAGGGCAGGAGCCGCTGGCTGGCAGGCTGAGATGGCAAGGAATGGGAGGATCTGGAGTAAATGCATGCTGTGTTCTCTCTTGGCTGTCCGGTGTGTGCATGTTGCATGAAAAGCACAACTGGTCTCATGGTTGCACAAATTCAAAATGGGCACACATGGTTGCATATCCTCATTCTGTCCGACAAACAAACACACATACATACACACACACACACACACACACACACACTCAATATCCTCTCGCAACAAATGCACAGGTCGGCAGAAATGCAATGCGACATATTGCAAAACAACGGTTATTGAGCTTTATGGTTGCTTGACAAGCTATGGACAACGCTGGCTATCATTCACCCACTCTCTCAGTCGCACACATGAACATGGTGCACCGCTACCTGGGGACTGGGTGGGCATCATGGACGGCGAAGGGGTTACATTGGCGTGGTAATTCGGTGGCGGCGAAGTGAGCGGAGGGTACACGCCTCCCGCACCCCCTCTCATCGTCGGCGCTTGCTGTTGGGCTTGCAGCTGGTTCATCAGAGTGTCCATCACGTCCACTCCCCCCGGTGAGGGCGGGTTGTCGTCTTCGGTGACGGAGCGTCTGCGTGCGTCCTGATTGCTGTCCACAAACATGTTCAGGAACGTCTGCAAGGAAGAAGAGCAGAAAGACAGCGGTTCAAACGAAAGCCGGACCAATCAAGCCCTTAAGTTGTTGTCCAACAAGCTGTATGTCTGCATTGCATTTTCGGAATGGAACGGTTTTCTTTTATTGTGCAGAATGTCAATGTCTACTAAGTCTCTGAGCTTTGTTTACCTTGAGACCTGGGGCGGGGTAAAAGCCATCCACAATCTTCGTGTTGTCAAAGAGACTGTACGCGCCATCCCTGATGGCCACCACGCCGCGGCTGCGGCAGTAGATGTCGATGCAGTACATGTTTCGGAACGCCAGGCGAATGTGTGTGGGCGACTGGGGTAGAATGGAGAAGCACTGGTAGGCCGTGTTGGTGCGCTGGGTCAGGCCGAGCATGGGCACGGTCGGTAGTTTGTTGATTGCATTCAGAGGAGCCTGAGTGTCGGACAAAACCTGAGATGGGGGGAGGGGGAAAAAATTAAATAAAAAATCTGAAACACGATCACACGGGGAAAAATTTTAACATTGTGCGATAAGGAAAATGGAAAACACACAGGCGACGTAAGGTTCACAAACTTTTTCGTGTCTTGTGAAGAACGTGAACAATTTTCATTTTTTTTTTTTTTTTTTATGATAGTAAAACAATTATTTGACCTGCAGCAGCTGCATCACATTGGGGTTCTTGTTGAACATCTCCTGCAGCTGGTGGAGGATGATGTTGTGGCAGTTGGAGCAGCCCGAGTTGGGCCCCACGGTGCCCAGAGCAATGTGGAAGCGGTGACTGCCAGAGTTCCACTGGATGGTGACCGAGCTGCCCTTGGTGGCGCCGTAGCACAGCACCAGTTTACGGTAATTATACAACCGCACCTCTGAAAACAGGCTCAGGTAAGATGGCATCTCTACAAGGGAGCAGTCACAATACGAAGCCGTGTTAGTTCGGTATAGGGTATGGGTTAGCACTGGTTAAATCTGCCCTATGATGACGCCTAACTACGCGCAGAATTGCACACGTGAAATACATCCTAGTTAAATGTACTGCAATAAAAAAAGATCCTAGTCGAAATACATGAATGCGTTTAAATGCAAGCTCTATCCTCGCTTTCGCTTGTGCGGGCACATGGGTACCTGGCAGGGCAGAGGCAAAGTTGAGGACACACTGGTAGAGCTGACTGATGGCATTCCAGTCATTGAGAAACATCTCGACCACCTTCCGTCCGCCCACTGGCTCCGACAGAGGGTTTTCATAGGTCAGGTACACGTGCCGAGTGGACGCTGACAGAGGGAACAGACGGGTCCGTTTAGACGAGGATGCAAATTTCCTTTGACCATATTGGACCATACCTTGAGCAAAAAATGCATGTGTGTAGAGATGGAAAAAACGCCGTTGATGAGCCTCGGAGGCTTAAAACTGCTCTCGGGTTGCATCACATGTATTGTGTGATCACTGTTGGTGCTTTAACCATCCCAGTTTTTGCCCCAACATTTTAAATATCAATCGTTGTTGTACGCGTTTATTTGATTATAGCGCACATGTAGATAAAAATGGACTGCTAATGTGAGAAGAGTGGCACGCGCGGCGGCGCGTACCTTGTTCCTTGCTGTGTGTGCTGTTGAGAGGACAGTTGGCCAGCATCAGTTCAGCCAGCCAGGTTCGGTTGTTCCTGCCCTGCAGGCGGAAGGTGCAGTCTAGTAAGGACCGCTCCAAAGCTCTCCTGGTCTCCTCGCCTACTCCTTTACAGGGAGGAATCCTGCAGAATAAAACCAATATATACATGATTCATCATGTACATGAAGAGACGCGAGGGCTTTTGATTTTAATTGTACATGTAAAAATCCACAATTAACGCGGACTTGTGACGTATTATGCGACGCATTACTTCAGCAGACGTATCGCGTGACTGCTGCCGTCCCCCTCCACTTGGACACCCTGGTTTGGAATCTCCATGTTGGACAGCTTATCGAGAGAAGGAGAGGGAGAGATGCAGAATTACCCAGGAAGCGGGAAGCACATGATCGACAGCCCGGATGGGTGTTACATTTATGACGCGCGTGTGAATAACGCGGGTGACTCGAAATGTACCAACGCTGCAACTTACCTCTGTTCTGAGGCCAATAAAAGGCATATTAGTGTCACACATCGCTACCAGGTGAGCCAGCTCCTTATTGAAGGCACACATTTCCCCAGACCGCTTAGGCTTTTTTGGCT
Source organism: Colistium nudipinnis (assembly GCA_016785305.1). Lineage (NCBI taxonomy): Eukaryota > Metazoa > Chordata > Actinopteri > Pleuronectiformes > Rhombosoleidae > Colistium > Colistium nudipinnis. The sequence continues at coordinate 129,999 of JAFBJU010008949.1, forward strand.
CTGGCTCCCCCTGATCTGCGGATATCTACGCAGCATCAAGAAAGAAATGCATATTTAAGGGACATAGGTCTAAATTAATCAAAATAGGTGCAAATATTCTTCTAGCCAGGCCTTGCCACACACAACGTAAATAACCTGTAATAACAAAAGCTGAATGTATACTTTGTATGTATGTTTTACCAACACCGCCTTCAAACGCAGCAGCAAATGAAATGCACTAAAACATTGTGTGGAAAATATTTAAGGGACTAAATGACATTCTACCAACCTCATTTTTCTCATTGATCAAATATGTTGAGGGATAACCATATCGATTAGAACACACAACATTGTGCCATTCTCTTGAAATGAGTACCTTTCTCTTAGTCCCAGGCCGGGCCCCTTTCCCTGTTGTAGTGTCCTGGACGAGGTGTTCCAGGTTGGGCTTGAAATGCAACAGTAGCTGCGCGCACAAGGGTCCATCCTCTCCTTCCAGCTGCGACGCAGACAGGAAGGAGTACTTGTACCGCATGGCGGTGGGGCTACTAGGCACTTCAAGCATTTCAACCACCTGCAAAGTCGAGAAGAGTGGCGGGGAAAAATAGAGGAGTGGAAAAAACATTATTGAAGGCGAATTGCAGCTTCATCACTGGAATTTCCGTAAAAAGCGTTTACGGGGAATATACTGGGGCCAAGCGACTCACAATGTAGTTTTGCGGTAGACGCGTGAGTTTGATGAAGAGTTTGTGTTTGGACAAGTTGCCGACGGGGTGAGAGGCCAAGTTGGAGAGGTGAAGGACGTCGGTGCACACGGTGGGGAGGTGCTTCACGGACTGTCGGCAGCGCTGCTCCCCCAACCAGAACCTGGCCAGAGGGGGGTGAAGAAGAGTCAGTCTCTTAATGAAAGATGAGGGTGCGAAAACCGAGCCTACACTGGTGGGAAGCGCAGCGTGGCCTCGTGAAGGAATCCACCAACCCTGGTAATTCATCTCAACACCCAGCCTGCCACCTGCTTAGCCAAGTGTTGCTACTGACGGCTAACGCCGCCGACTGCAATTTGTCAAGTCTGACAGGCTTGAATTGGATGTCACCCCGCTGTTGACTACTTGCTCTCCATCTCCGTTGTCGACCAAACTGCTACCACTCTCCCCATGTGCTATAGCAGAGGTCCTCAACAGGTCCCCTGGGGGGTCCGCGGAGGTACTTTTTTGGTTGATAGACAATTTGGTTTTGTATTTTCTCCCAACCAAACAGGAATATATCAACCTGTTTATACATTGAACAACTTAGTATTGAATGCACAATAACAGGTTAGCTGTGTTTATACATGGCACTAGGCCCAGTTTAAGATAAAAAAAGACTATAAAGTAGGGGGGGTTCCTGCTCTATGTCTCAATCTGTTGGTCGATGCTTGGACTGAAAAATGTTGCAGACCCCTGTGCTATAGAAACTTTTCATCATTAGCAGGGAATATAAATCTCTTTTAAGATAATAACAAGAAGTTGAGCTGAACTTACTTCAGCTGTTGCAGCCAAGTCGTGATGCGCTTCATATCGTCATTGATGGTCTTTTCAATGTCATCCAGCATGGACTGATCTGGAAAGTGAGCACAGCAGGGTTTTACGTTCACGGGGCTGAGCATGCACGGCAGTAAAAAAAATGAATAAAAGAAAGACTGGAAATCATGATAATCAAAAAAATGGGGGCGACCATGAATCTTCTCCATATAAGGGACTTACCTAATCCATACAGCATGGGCTGGAACATGCCAGAGTGCAGGTCTACAAAAATGTGTAAGCATTCTGAACGACCACATGGCTCTAGGATTGGAATAACGAGGGTGGGTAAAGCGGTCTCGATGAAAGCTGGTGGGGAAAAATAACAATATCTCATCAATATGGCAGATGATGAAAAACCTTGTACAAAATACAATATCTGACTAAAGGAGAAAGGGATACATGCAATTCATCATGACCATTGAAATCGCCCGCTTACGGTTATAATTTTTCCCTTTCTAAATATTTATTTTGATATTTCTAATATTAAAAGTGATTTCACTTATTCTTTCTGTATGAAATTTGTGGTCAAAATGAATCACATTGAGTAAGTGTATTCCAATGTTAAAAAAGTGCATTGTAATGCATGTAATGGCATTACAGAAAATACATACAATTGTCACCGGGGTTGCTGGTCTTAAGAATGGCCTTCAGCTCCTGCAGCTTCTGATGGGACCTTGCATGCACGCTGTCAATCAGAAGTTTCTCCACTGACAAATGGTCAATCTGGCAAATGAGTGGAAAAAAAAAGTTTAAAACAGTTAAGCTGAAAAGATGTTTGTACAATGAGCCCAGTGGACCTGCACGTTATAAAATAAATTGTGAGTCTTGATGTCCACAATACCTTCAGAGCTCTCTCCATTAACTTGGAGTCGCAGGCGGGTAGAGGAGGTTCATGAGAGATTTGCAATGGCTTAGATCCGTCAGACTCATCAATCTTGATGGTGACTTTATGCACTGATGCCGTACCCGTTTTTCTACCCAAAACCTGTTGGCTGCAGAAACAAAATAAAATGGAGACAGTATGGGTTAATAATATAAATAAAAAAATATATTATGATTATTAATAATAATCATAATCATCATAATAATCATAATCATCATAATCATAATAATAATAATAATAATAATAATAATAATAATAATAATAATAATAATAATAATAATAATGTTGGTATATTTTGAATCCCGTTGATATTGGCAAATGAGTGTGACAATGTGCACATTTCCACAAAGGGAACGCAAAGGGAGGTCTTACTTCCAGACGGTGAGTGTGAGGTATTTTGCAGGCATGTATCTCTCCTCCTGCACCAGGTCTCCCCATCGCTCCCTGATCAGCATCAGAGTCTGAGAGTGAAGCACTTCGAGCTGCAGCGACAGGCAGAAGGAGTCTGCACACGGTGCGGTTAAAGGAAACAGTGTCCAGGTGAAGAGCGATCACACACACACACCTCACCATTAACATTCAAACCATGCTCTCTCTCACTCTCACACACACACACACACACACACATCCTTCAGACGCATAGACTTCTCTGATAAAAGGGGCTATTTGTGCCACACACACAGACTGCTCTTTGACACAGTAAACTGCAGCGCTAGAATTGCTGGGGGAGAAAAAAAAAGAAAGGCAGAGCAGAGTACTGATTAGCACCGTGATTAGCAGGTTTGTGCTCGGCTTGCACGCTTGATTAGAGTCTTTGCTATTAGCGTGAATGCCGACAAGCTGTTGTTTGTCTCCCACATTTCATCGCAGCCGGACGAGTCTTCTCACAAGTTGCGGGCCTAATCCCCAAAAAACGTCACCGATATCCGACAAACATCTGACAAATGTTAGATGAGGAGCTCCAATAACAAATGTCTGGTGAAATGAGGTAACACATGTCAGGTGATTGGTAGGAGTGTTGTTCAAAAATGTGTGTGTGGGGGGGGGGGTGTAGTACTGCAGCTGCGTCTCTTATTGGAATGCTGCTCATATCTGCTTGACCGGTCAATACCCGGCACACACCCCTGCCCTACTGCAGTGGTTCTCAGCAAAAGCTGGGAGGAAAGCCAAGTGGCTTAAAGCATGGCATACACAAAAATGCCTGTGTAAAATTGCGTTTTTTTTTTTTTTTTTCCCCGCTCAAAAAACAAAGGATACGCAAGCAGTTGTACATGTCCTGGAGGGGTTTTTCGTCCGCGCAGAGACGCGCCTGGACCAGCTCGTGAATGAAGTTCACCTGCAGACTGTGGACCAGGGTCCGGCCATCTGTCAATTTTGGAGTGGGGCACACAGACAAACCAGTTAAGTGAAAGGGATGGGGCAAAAAAACATGAGCAATTCATTATACCGTCTCTTTATGGTACCCACAGGGCTATGCAGAAGACGCGATGCACACATGCCTTACCGCCGGTTTCTTTATCCTCCACCAGAATCTCCAGCTTCAACAGCCTCCAGGGAATATCCGGGTCGTCTCCCATCACCGTCAACGTAGCCTCGAACTCGCCTTCCACGCGAAACTTGACGCGTCCGTTAGCTACACAAATATGCACACGGGCAAACGGCACACATTGGATCTTCTCCTCTACCTACAAACTTCTGATTCAACTGTAAGGATGGACAGACGTCCAAGTGTACCGTCGACGCGTCGCACAAGCTGCTTACCGACTGTGAGGTTTGCTAGCTGAGGAGGTAAGTCCGTGGTTACCAGGCGGTGTCGCAGGATCTGATTGAGCTGGCCCAGGGTGGTCTGCTTCTCAACCTTGGTAATGGGGTCCGGCGGAATGATCTTATCCTGCACAAGTGGACGCAGACATAGAACAGATTTTGTTGGTGCCCCACACAACTTCGGGGAAAAGTGTATTGGCAGCCCCAAGTTTGTTGGCCCCAAGGCTCTTCATAAATTACCAGTGGTCCTAGTAGAGATCAAGATAATGAAATACTAAACGTACTCGTATGCACGTGGGCAGGCGCGGGTAAGACCCCGTGGTGAGTACGTCGATGGCGAAGGGGATGGCGAAGCTGGGTAGACGGGCATGAACCAGGGCATCTCTGGCCAGTGACGCCAGCCTATCGGCTGTATCCACGAACAAGATGGTCTGCTGATCCAGGAAGCTGGAGATCATCTGTTACCATGGATGTCATGGGAGAAAAGGAAGAGTAAGCATTTATTATGCTAGTCAAAGTACAAACGACCATTAACTAAAAACACATAGAAAGACTGGAGCTTATAACCTTGAAAGCATCCTGTTTTATCACCAACACCTTGCAAGACTCTTTTGAGTGTACGTTGTAAAATAATGATGTGTGCCTGTATAATCACGCTATATCCATCTTACGACGTCCCGTAGTGTGTATGCCAACGGTCTAATGATGGGTCAAATAAATACAAATAAATAAATGAATGAAGCCACATACCGCACATTTCTCCACTTTCCCCGCATTGCTTGCCCACTTCACAAGGGCTAACAGACGCACAAATAACTGCCTGGTTCGACTGGCAAACTGGACGATCTCAATTTTCCTGAAAAGGAACATTTGGGTAATCATTAAATTGAATGAAGAAACAGCAGCATATCAGAATTAGTCTTTTGTATTTTGTGACTTGAAAGCATAATGCGTTTCAAAATAGAATTTAAAGACACATACCTCTCCATGTCCGTTTTTCTGGGAAGTCTGAAAACAAAACACAGTTAAACATTAAACAAGGCAATAGCATTATTACCCATTCTTTAAGCAGATAAACAGCCAAACGTGTCAACTTGAACAGACAGTGTGTATCTATGATACAAGTTTGCCTTGACCTAAACAAGTTACACAATTACTAACACTGGCTTTTGTGGTCCACAATCAACTTTGGATAAATGACCATTAACTACTTCTAACTATGGGACCTATGTTCTGTTGTTTACCGGTACGCCCCCTCACATCAAACCAATAATCAGAGCCATTAACTGAGAAATCACCATGCACATAAACGCTGTCTCCCATCATGTGTATCATTCCCAAATGTGCCCTTAGGATGAGCCCGTAAGTATTTCATTTTGCGTGAGGATGAGCAGCATCCTCCCGGTTTCCCCACGTTAGCCGATTAGCCCGCCAGTTAGCCTGGTTAGCTTTGAGGCCTACAAGGCTAAAAAGATGCTTACAGCTCCGCCAGCAGGGTGATTTCATGGTAGGTCCTCTGGAGGAGAAACTCTATGAGCAGACTTAGTCGGATCCCGGGCGTAGCGGGGGCACCGGGAGGTGGTGGTTGTGGTCCCGACACCACCGGACCCCCGAGAGGGACGAGTTGCCCATCGGAGCCGATCTGCACCGGAGCCATTTTACAATGACGCTTTGGAGCAGTTAGCTACGGCGGCGCGCACCCAGCGCTGCCACGGAAAACTTGTCGGGCTACAGCGGCAAACTTCAGGCGGAAAAACACCGTCGCCGCAGACTCACAACATTTCATTCGCAACACGAGCTATTCCGCGTGTAATCGGTCACACTCGATCGGCAGAAAACTCAACACATGCACCAAATCAGGTCTCTCATGACGGTGGAGAGTCAGCGCTGCTCGGCCGCCATCTTTGATGTCGGCAATGATTAGCGTAGGTCCGGGGGGAAAGAAAACCCCAACAGGAGCGTTGAGGAACGGGAGTCACAAACATCCGTCCTAAGGAGGTATCGTGTCGGACGTGTTGAGGTTTGTGTTGTGGCTTGTTGTTATTCCAAGTTTAACGACGCCAGACAAGTTTGTGTAAATGTTGACATGAAAGCTTGCATCAGTCTGTCATCTTGTCATTAATTGTTCTCAAATCGGTTGCCCCGGTATCATAATATGTTAATTAGACAAAGCTCTGCATTGAAAACATTACTTTGTACAATGTATGTGAATAAACTCATGAAAATGCTGAAACTATTTCTTAATGTAAGGAGGAAACTACTATGAGTTTATCAAGGGTGAATTCAGTACTAAAGTATATACACTGTATCTAGTGATCTAGCGCATAGGTGTTTCACCCATGAATTCAATTATATTATTATATAAATATTATTATATTAAATGTATAAATTAAATTAATCTCTAATTCCTGCTGGCTGCTTGGTTACTGAGCAAAGTAGCTTACTGCCCTGCTGCCCCCCAAAGTCCCTTAAAACCCAAAGCTATCTGTGTGGCAATTGATCATTTGACAGAATTTCTGATTTAATACCTGATCTGGAAGCCTTGTGTCAGCACATATTTTTGAGAACATAATGATTGCAGTGGATAAGTGCAATCATTGGGCAAAATATACCACACCAAGTTTTTAGGGCTATGAAATATTTATTATATTATATATCACACCATGGACACAAAGACAGCATTGAACACTGGAGCCCGGCGCCTCATCTTAACCTGTGACCTCAGCATAGGATAACAATTTTAAACTGTTTTCTTTAAAGAACAGTCATGCGCAAATACACAAAATCTCGCTTGGCTTGTGGTTTTTATAACATTTCCGTCTTGTGTGCTCTCATTGTAAATGATGATGGGTGAAATCCACAGTCTTTGACATGCGCACAAATGTATTTCCGTCTATTAGATGCCATTAGACCATGAATCAGATACTATATGGATACATTGGAAAATTGCAGTTTTCAGTACAGTATACACGCTCCCATGATGTTCAGTTTCGCTAGATAATCCTTTATTAGGCCATAAAGGGGAATTTTCCATTCAGTTATTTTTCCCAACCCCTCCTCATAAATGTTGAAATGTCAGCTTGATTATACATGCATTCAATTCAATTCAGTTGCTAATTGCCAGAGTCATGGCTCATTAGAAAGACATACAACAGAGAAAACACACACCTATCAACAATAAAAACGGCGCCTCTACTCATAGAAGAGACAAAACAATGATTCCATTAAGCCGATTGTAATTTAATAGCGCTACATCAATGATATGACAACATCATAATAAATATGTTTTTTTAAGTGATCCCCTTTTAAGTGTGCTTGTATTCAACGCTAATAAGGGATCACGCGACATTGTGTGATTGTGTTCATCTTTATGATTGTGTTTCTCTATCTGAAGTGATCTCCTTTCACTGTGTGATTGTGTACGGTCGCTGGGAAGTGATCCCCCGTTAACTGTGTGATCGTGTTCTTCCTTAGGATTGTGTTCATCTTTCTGAAGTCATTGTGTGAGCAGCCCGTGCGACAGGAGGCGGTGTAGCCAGGTGCGACAGGTTACTCAGCTGTTTCTCCTCCTGGCTTTAAACAAACCACGGATCGCACGTCACCGCTGGACCCGGAGTCCCTGATCGGAATAGAAACGGAGGTTTTATGCTTTTCCATTCAGCGGCTCCTGTGTTTTTTTCGAACCGCACTCGGCTGCAGTGCAAACGAGCCCGGAGACATCGCACCGTGCAGGCGCCCGCACAGCCGCACGGCCTGTTTTTACTCCGCTGCACTGGCGTCCGACTGCGCTTCCGCCATGTTGAACTGATTCAAGTTGCGAGTGACTGCTGGGACCGAGGTGACAAGCCGTAGGAATCGAACTAGACACAGTCAGGGGGCTGTTACCGCGCCGGTGACGCAGGAAAAACACCCAGAAGCAGAGGGAAAACCGTAGCAATTCTATCTCTCTGCCAACAGCTCGGTGTCCTCCGGAACTGTCACCGATTAAGGCCACGTTTATGTAATATACGACGACACCATCGTTCAAGGCTGGACGTAGCCCGTGAATAGAGGAGGAAGTCATATCAAATTCCTGGTGAGTTGTTAGCTAACTAGCTCGCTGCGCTGGCTGCTGATTGTTAGCGGGCTATCGCTAGCGTTAGCGTCAGCTGCTGGTGGATGCAAGGTAACAGAACTGCATTTGCGCTACTTTTGTTGTTCACTTGCTGACAGGGGTTTCTCCGTTGGCTGTTGTGCACCGATTCTTCTGTCAATGTCAACGAGACCAAAGTGCAATTCATGGTGGCAACAATACGTGCGGTTTCATTACCTCACCCCGCTACATTCCCCCAGAAGCCAAGCTAGCATTAGCTACCCGCAGATTGTCCTCGGCTCTGTCCACAGGCAGCAGTGGTGGAAGATATCCTTCAAATGTATCATGTTTACAAGTTATTGGAATGTAGCTGCCCACCCACCCCATTGTTTAATATACCGCGACCAATGGCGTCGTCAACGCCGCATTGCTGCTCGCGTTTAGTGTCGCTCAGAATTTAGACATTTTATTCCCAGTTTGTGTCATCAAAGTTGTGTTACCGTTAGACATCACAGGTCAGAACATTCTTCGATTTCAGGACATAGACGACTCCCCTGTCACTTGCACAGTCAACGTTATTTCAGATTGCTATCTGTGTTAAGTATGAACGCAGAGATGGCAGCCGGGCGACATGAAGCTTGATCGTTCATGGTATGCTCAATATAGGGGGAAAACAATATTGTTGTCGAGTCATTTCAACAAGCCGCTTGTCAAAATAGAAGCGTTAGCTGAGTAGATGTTCGGGCACTCAACTCGTACGTGAGCTAAGGAGCTACCCAGCAACTACTGTTTAACTAGGTTGCGCTTCGTTAGCACGGCGGATGGTCAACGTAGTTTGGTCAACAATAACGCCGGGGGTAAGTAACGCTAGATCCGCCACGACTTCGGCCATTAGACCATTTATGTGTACTTAAACTGGTCAGATGTGCAGCCACGGTCTGCAGGGCAAGTATAACGTCAGGCCCGACCGGATAATGAGGCCTGCGTATCTCGGCGTAGCGGGCTTGGGACGAGGCCTTCACTACTCCGCTGTCTGGGCGGATCGCCTTGCAGGCTAGCCTGACGCTAGCTGCCGCAGCTAGCTAGCTGCAGGCGGCAACTAACCAAACCAGCTGTTAACTGTAGTAAAGGTGCTGGGTGCTACATCATTACGTAATGTCACCGCACACCGTATAGGCACCTGCACCGTCTTGTCTGTGAATGTGTTCCCACCGCGACGTACACAACGCCGATTCCACCGTCTATACAATGGTGTTTAAATAACACATAACATTGAGGTTCCGTAGCCGGTTCAGCCCGAAAGGCCGCGGTGGTACCTAGTTTACCATAGGTCCTAATGGGGATCTGTTGTGATTATGTATGTGTTGTTTTCTTTTTTTTTTACACCACGACACGTTATCCGTCCCTTTCGCATCCCGAACGCGTTTACTGACGCTGCCTTTAATATTGTATGATGCATTGCGTGACATTTGGTTTCCTGCAAGTTGTGTTTTTTTATGACGGCTCGAATGTTCTGTCATCTGCAACATCAGCCGCTGATGCTGAGTGGCACTGTCACCTGTGAGATAGGAAACAATCCGGTTTCACTACTTGATTCCAAGAAAACAATGTAAACTCGGGTGAACCCCAGACTAATGTGTCCATGTTAACATGGTGCTATGCACATGCTTGTGAAATAGACTTTTGCATTTAGCTTTAAAATACTTCGTTTATATTTTCTTACGTATTGGATTGTCTTATTTGCATCTCAGGTTTTTTTTGCATCTTTGTTTGAGAAGAAGACATGGTGAAGATGGGCTTTAGGAAGCAAGAAAATGTCAGATTCTTTAGACTCATTCCTCTTTGTTGGTCTACCTATTGCCAACCGTCCTCTTTCCTGAAGTTTTCAGCTTGTTGAGTAACATCGGCTTTGTCTCCATTTATAATTCTTTTGTTCTGTGTTGTTCAAAAGTATCAAGCAATGTCACATTTATTATGATGGACATCTCATCGTCTTTGCTCACTGGAGTCACACTTTTTTGGAAACTGAATAATAAGTCGGAAGCTTTTGATTGGAATGCTGGATTGAGCTACTATGAAATCCTAGGGATTTCCAGTTGATCAGCCAGCCGAGTGCTTATTTGACAAGCTGCATCATGTTCACTGACACAACCACCGTTTGGCTACTAGGATGCCCCCACCACGCTGTTTCTAAAAGAACAACAGAGAAGTGTCAGGGGTTAGGCCAGGTTATTGTTACCTGGACTAACATGCTGGCTACACTTTGTGTTAACACAAAGTATGCGCGTGTGTTTATAGGCTACCGCACCAAATAAAATTGTTTTGATATATTGTCTTATTTTTAATGGATCATTTCACTTCTTGCTAGAAATACATCTGTCCAATACATGTTACAGATATTGGTTTGGCACTGACTCAAGTCTTTGAATCGGGTATCAATGACGATCTTATTCAGTTACATTTTACTGCACATTCTATCGTGCATGTGAGTGCTCTGGTAAACCGGAATATGTTGCTTGGAGAGCATTCAAGGTTTGCACTCAAATTGGAATTCTTGATCATTTTGTTCATGTTTTTTTAATAGCAACCTCTGTAAATGTGTGTGCATGTATTTTTTTTGAATGTAGTTTTCCCTGTTTTGGGTATCGGTGTTTTAATTTAAGCCTGATTTTGCAGATTATAAAAGAATATTCCAGATAGCTCATTGGTTCACCTTGGGACTAAAGACTAAAACTCGGATTATAGCATCCCTAGTTTTTGCCCTCTATTATAATGTAGGAATTTCATAATTACCCAGATCTCAGGAGTTAACAAAATAATGACACAGGTTGTTATACACAGACAACTAAGCTTTCTAAAAGGAATTGTACATCCAAATTGGGTTTTATCAATGGACTCATGATAATTGTAACTCTTAAATGAGTAGTCTAAAACTAGTGATGCATCCATTATTTAGGTACCAATTAGAGTATTACTAATGACCAAGTTTGTAGTATTTAAATAGGCTAATCATAAATAACGGAAATAAATGTAATATGTCCACTCCTGTCACACTCCTGCATAATTCCCCGAAACGCCACTATACACACCTGAGGCAAGCTTTGCCTGAATTAGAAATGGTGCCCGACTTCTGCGTGATGGGAGTGTTATGGGCTTTTATCATACTTTATGATGCTATTTGTGAAGTCTATTTGGCTGTTTTCACATGTGAACGCTCCACAAAGTCCAGTGGTTCCTTTTCACACAGCACCTGCAGCACAGAACCAGAGTTTGGCCTGTTTGGCTTAGGCGAGGGGTGGCGCCAGTTTAGAGAATGCGAGGGGCCGCTTGATATGTCAAAAACACACTCACTGCGTGATGACATCTACTGGCATCAGGTCAGTTGGAAATTGCACATCATTTGTATTTGAGATCTGGAAGGTAAAGTCTGTTTGATATTCCCATAACCTCATTCGGACATTTGCATTCACATGTGCAGCTCCTCTGTGCAAAGTAAAAAAAAAAAAAAAAAAAAGGTATGGGTTGCAGCCAATGTGTGAAACCATTATCATTTGACTTTTGAAACGACTACTTCTGCGGTCAGTCACTGAAGCATGCTGGTGCAGGAGTCATTACTAGAATTGCAAATGTAAAAAAAAAAAAATGCATTTGCCGACTTTCAGGTGGAATTGAGATGGAATGAGTCCGAATCAAAGTTTTGATTAGCACTGGTTTCTCTGAATCTAATGGCATGTATATCAGTTATGTCTAATAAGACTCTCAGCTGAAATGACAACGAACGTATGTGCTCATCTTTGCAGTACCAAATTCTAACTGTGTGATTGTTTTTTTTTTGCCTCTGCATTACAAGTATCTTAAAGTGCCGGCTGATAATTTGAACCGCTAACCCCTCTTCCCATCTCTTCCAGCTTATGCAATGGTCTCAGCAGCACATCCAGATCTCCAGGTGCTTGTGTCCCTCTCTTGTGCGTCCGGGCTCTCTTCCCTCTGCTCTACAGCTGAGGTGGCTGTGATTTCCCTTCTGGCCAGCGCTCCCTAAGAGGCCAAGATTGCCAAGATCTGCCCGGTGGCGAGCATGACGGCCACCACGCGTGGCTCTCCGGTGGGGGGCAATGACAGTCAGGGCCAGGGCCAGGCACCTGATGCTCAGAGCCAACCTCCACTGCCACAGAACCAGGTCAGCATCGCATTTCCAGCTTAAACTCCAAAAAACGCCTCCATTATCCTTTTGCTTTGAATATTTGTGACCCTGCATTCTCATTGCTGAAACTTAATCCAAAACATTCCTTCTGGTAGGGCTGGTGTTCGTTTTTTTTTTTGGGCTTTTTTTGTAAGCATTCCCCTTGTTGTAAGTTTAGAAATTGAAGCACAGTTTTTATATTGCCCATACCTAACCACACACAGGTGCCCAAGGGGGATGAAAAGGGAGGGGGGGAGGGAGCGGAAAAGAGGCAGAAAGAGTGAAGGGGAGGCATCAATGAACAGAGCCTCCTGAGTGATGGATAAAGGATGTTTGTGTGTGTGTGTGTTCACGCATTTGCAGGCCTGTGTTGGTTAGAGATGAGCAGTGGTAAGACGTGAGAGGCAAGCTGCCTATGTAGGTCAGCCAAGCAGAAGGAGCCACACACCCCCACATTTCATATTTCCCAGCTATGCATCTCTTTTGAATATGTCTATCTGTCTTAAGTCATCCATACAGGGTTTCTTACACCACAACGAATGTCCAAGATGACATGAAAAAAAAAGGTCACATTGGTTCTTAAATCCACATTCTTAAATGGACCATGTTGTTTGCTTGGCGATTTCTCCTTTTTCAAAACAACTGTAACAGAGGTGCTATTATACTTCTGCAATGTCAACCTTTAATTTTTGTTTCCTCCTTGATGAATAGGATTTTACAAGGCGCTGTTTATAGGCATTTACTGTTGGTGACGAGAATATAAAGACTTCGATAATATATGCACGTTTTCTTTTTAGCATATGGAAAACGTCAATTATTTTTGAGATGGATCCGATTATATCTAAAAACAGCAAGCTGGTGCCTTGAGATTGGTCCATTCAGCTTGTTTTTTAACCATCATTTCTCCTGGATCGGTATCACTTACATAAAGCCAGGCCTATTTATGGTCCTTTGCTCTGCATACAAGATTAACACCAAGATTAAACACACAACAGCCTTGAATGCAATAATTAATTGGGGCCTCCAGCCTAAATAGGCATTATAACTATCAACATATGAATGGAATAGGTGAATAAAACTTTGCATTGTTCAGATGTTCAATTTAATTGGATTGTGCAAGTGCAACAATTCACTGTACACTGTAGGCTCAAAAGTGTCATCTATATTATTTTTTGAGTTTGTTCACTTTTCTTTAATTTTATTGTATATACTTTGTCTGACATGGTATTTACTGGCCTATTTTAAATGTATGACACGGCCACAGAGCTCAATAGATATTTTTCTTCCTGATTGTGGTTTCTGACATTTACAGGCATTATCTCCTAACTCGTCAAATGAGAACTCTCCAGTGAGCCCACCGGAAGAGCAGGGTCAGGGGGATGGGACCCCTCAGCTGGAAGAGGAGGAGCCCGCTTTCCCTCACACTGACCTAGCCAAGCTGGACGACATGATCAACAGGTATTTCGCTCATATGCCGAGGCATTGCACATTCATTGTTTTCCACAAGAAAAATCTCCGATGCCACCTCATACATTTTATTCAGCAAATCAACATGCAGGGTTCAGGTTGCAACATGGCTGCATTACAAGCAACCTTTTTTTTGGCATAACCTAGGCTTAAATTCAGGGACAATTTTATTGACACTGAAAAATGTTTGATTCTTTTGGCCTTCGGAAGAAAAATAACATGAATACAGAAACCTTGTAGTGAAATTATAAATGACGTTCTCATTTAATGAGAAGTTCCAAGTTGTTCAGCAATACAGGTCACTTAGTGTATATATATTAAAATATACTAATATAATATTTTCACCTGTAATATCTTTATCTTTTTTTTTTATTATTATTTCATTTTTTTCCCCTTGCAGGCCTCGTTGGGTTGTTCCAGTTTTGCCAAAAGGAGAATTAGAAGTACTCTTGGAAGCTGCTATAGACCTGTGTAAAAAAGGTGGGCTTGTACACAACTTTCTTTTGTGTCTGAGATGCATTTTATAATTTTGTATTGATTAATGTCCATTTCTTTAGTCTTAAAATGCTATTATTAAATAATTCATTATACAACTAATGATGAGTGATGGCATGTGTTTTGTCGTCAATTCTAGTTGTGCTACAGTTAATGTCTAACCAATTGGGAACCCAGCAGTGCTCTTAAGGCTGAATGCTTTGACAAAAGTCTTTCATTTCACAATTTCGCACATTTTATATGAATGGCATTTAATGAGGGTTGCTTTTCTCTGCAGGTCTGGATGTGAAGTGCGAGGCTTGTCAGAGGTTTTTCAGAGATGGTCTGACCATCTCTTTCACAAAGATCCTGACAGACGAGGCAGTCAGTGGCTGGAAATTTGAGATTCATGTGAGTCTTTTTTTTTCCTCTCTGCATTTTGGTACCAAAAACGATCTTCTCGAAGCCAAGGCATCACATTTAACTGTCCACCCCGATGGGTCCTTAGTAAATTCATTTGAACATGAATAGGAATAGCTTTCTTTGGAATTTGGCCCAGCTTTCTGCTCCAACCGATCGCAACTACTACTCAACATTGGTTTAAACAGTGGGCGCCATATCAGTCAGGAAAGGTTTGTCAGCATCTCTAATCGTATTCAATACACACATTCTTCAGATTGTGTAGAGCTCGTACAATAGACAGTGCCAGCCTTGATATGTTTGGTCGTGGAAGCTGAGTTTTGCCTGTTGTGCTGTATTAGTGGGATTGATCTTTAAAACCGTTTCACGATAAGCCAGTGGGACAGACAAGAACGGAAAAGGGCAACATGTAATATTGTACTTAAAAGTTTTATCATACATAGAAGGCTCTAATTTGTTCATTTCTCATTCACAACTCAAAAAAGCTTCTCTTGAATCATGTGATGAGTCAGTCTGTCCCACATTGATTACTCATATCTGGTGACTTCACATGTGCAAACTTCTGAGGTCTGCAAGTGTGTAGAGAATTTGACTAATGGGCCTGCATGAGCAATGAGCAAACATATTTTGCGTTATCATGGTTTGATGGTAGCAGTTATGTTTATTGCGACATTGCACCCTCCTCAGTAATTCTGCAGTATTTGTGTCACACATATTTACTGCATTTTTCTAAAACAAATGTATACAGAGAGTGAATGCAATATAAATTCGTATTATCTAGTTTGACAGTTGTAACTGAAAAAGAAGACAAAAACATAAATCTATTTATGTACCACAATTCCTTCCTTTAAATAGCTGTTAAAATGCTGCTGACACAGTTTCTGAAAATGAATGATCTTAAAAGTTAAGAGTAGGGTAACAGTATTAAAAGATGTAATTTGTAACACTAGTAAAACTCAAGTCTTGCATACCGTATCGGTTCATCAGATTTTGTTTATACGGTGCACTATACAGTATTCCTCTGGATTGCATTTTTGAATAGTAAAAAGGTAACCTTATTTTTATTTTTAAATTTTTTTCTCGCAGAGGTGTATCATCAATAACACACACCGGTTGGTGGAGTTGTGTGTGGCCAAGCTCTCTCAGGACTGGTTCCCTCTACTGGAGCTTCTGGCCATGGCCACCAACCCTCACTGCAAATTCCACATCTACAACGGCACGCGGCCCTCCGAGACCGTCCCCGCCGGAGCACAGCTGGCTGACGATGAACTCTTCGCCCGACCACCAGACCCACGATCTCCTAAGGTAGGTCCCTGTAATGTTTCAACGAACATACGTCTTCTAACCTCAAAATAATGTCCTACACGGTCGGCTTAATATGGACTTCTTCTCATCCTCTCAACTGGACAGGTTTGAGGTTTTTCTCAAAATTCCCCTAATTTCTTTTTTGCCCTCACAACCTGTGATCATATGACTGTCTGAACAGTCTAGATGTAGTGCATGTTATTGCTTAACAAATTTCACTTTTTTACACAATACATGTTTTGGTGTGTGTGCTGTTTTCTATTCCTCTGGAGGACTGTCATCCTGTCTTTTCTCCTTGTAGGGGAAATTCATAGGATTTAATTTTAGTTGAACCCTTCTGGCCCTTGTGGAAATAAGACAGTGTGGAGTAGACTGATAAGGAAACATATGTAACTTACAGTCCATAAGATGCTGGTTTTATGAAAGAGAAGAGCAGATACACCAGAGAATAGTAATTTCACAGTGGAAGAGTGATGAATATAGCGTGGGCAAGGGGTCAGTATGATCAGTGCCGCAGCAATGCTCGCCTGTCTGCCTCTGTTGGCATGGGGCCCAGGACTTTCTTTGGGTTCCACTATGCAACTATTAGGGCAGATTTTGACTTTGATTTTTTGATTTCTGTGCAAGACTCGATGGTATTCATGTCTGTAAGTGTCGTAGTGTCCCCCCCTGTCTCTTTCTCATGGCCTGAAAGCTCATTGTCAAGTGGGTCACAGACAGGGGAGAATCAACTTGGAAATTATTTTATTTTATCTTTGTCAAATCGTTTTCTCTCTCCTTTTCTATTCACAGGGCTGGTTGGTGGACTTAATAAACAAATTTGGCACGTTAAACGGGTTTCAAATGTTGCACGATCGCTTCATGAGTGGCCAAGCACTGAACGTCCAGATCATCGCTGCACTTATCAAGTGAGACTGCACACTTTGTGAAATTTTATTCTGCCCAACGCCATGTCAATGGGCTATTCTTAAACGTTTTATGGGCTGTCAGTCTTTTGCAGCGGTCACGTTTGAAGATCTTGTGAGCTGATGCTTGTGTTCTCTCCGTTACAGGCCTTTTGGCCAGTGTTACGAGTTCCTCACATTGCACACGGTAAAGAAGTACTTCCTTCCAGTCATCGAGATGGTTCCTCAGTTTCTAGAGAATCTTACAGACGAGGAGCTCAAGAAAGAGGCCAAGAATGAAGCCAAAAACGACGCACTGTCCATGATAATCAAATCTCTGAAGAATCTGGCTTCTCGTGTACCGGGGCAAGAGGAGACCGTGAAGAATTTAGAGATTTTTAGGTTAAAAATGATTCTTAGGTGAGTTTAAAAAAAACAATTCATGTGTTCTTTTTGTCGGATCGAGTTTTTCTTCAAAATAAATAAACTGCTTCTTTTTTTTCCTCCTCCCAGGTTATTGCAAATTTCTTCTTTTAATGGCAAAATGAATGCACTAAATGAAGTGAACAAGGTGATCTCCAGTGTGTCCTACTACACGCATCGGCACAACCCCGAGGAGGAAGAGTGGCTGACTGCAGAGCGCATGGCGGTAATCTCACCACAGCGCCTCACTTATGCCCTTGATGTTTCAACTTCTTTATCGCTGAAATCCACCTTTCTTTTCTGTGTCACTTCGCACGACCCCAGGAATGGATTCAACAGAACCACATCCTATCCATTGTGCTCCGGGACAGTCTGCACCAGCCCCAGTATGTCGAGAAACTGGAGAAGATCCTTCGCTTCGTAATCAAAGAGAAAGCGCTTACAATGCAGGATCTGGATAACATCTGGGCGGCACAGGTACATCGCTACTACCGAGCGTTTCAGTGTTATTCTAATGATTCATTTATTGGTACGTAGAGTGACATATGCCCATGAAAAGTGAAAATATTCGTCAAGATGTCCTACAGTACTTGGATTGTTTGCAAGATGCAACACAGTTCGGAAAGATGTTTATTGTCCCAAAGTTCTGTATCCACCAATGAAAATTGGAATGGATATTATCTTATCAGAATACAAAAATACAAAAGAAAATGAGATTTAAGATCTCAATGGGACCATACTTTGTTTTGTTTTTTTTTTAATAAAGGGAAATAAGAAAAAACAACATCGTGGGGGGGTTAATTGCCAGTTGCCCACATAGCACCGGCAGCATATTCCTGGCGCGATTGAAAAGTCCGGGGGTTTACATTAGAAGTATTTAGTAAAGTGCTGTACCTAACCAGGTCGTTGTCTTTGTACATCTAAAGGCTGGTAAGCATGAGGCGATTGTGAAGAATGTCCACGACCTCCTGGCCAAGCTGGCATGGGACTTCTCGCCTGAGCAGCTTGATCACCTTTTCGACTGTTTCAAGGTGAGTGGGAGCAAAAATGTAGGCAAACCAAAGATTATAAAGGCTTTTTATACACGGTGTTAATTAATCTTCCAAGCGAGTTCGGGCTCAATGACATCGTAGTTGAATTCATACAGAGCCACTGCCGACTGTTGTAGCATCTACCCAAAGCTTACGGGCCTTGTCTTTTCACAGGCGAGCTGGACCAATGCCAGCAAGAAGCAGCGTGAAAAACTTCTGGAACTTATCCGGCGCTTAGCAGAGGATGATAAGGATGGCGTGATGGCCCACAAGGTTCTGAACCTGCTGTGGAACCTGGCCCACAGCGATGATGTGCCTGTCGACATCATGGACCAGGCTCTTAGTGCCCACATCAAGATATTGGATTACAGTTGTTCACAGGTACATGTGGGTGCTATTTTTTGTTCATATTTTTAACGTCAGATGGCATGAAAATGAATAGACCTATATAATAACTGATGTTTCATTTTTGACACACAGGACAGAGACACGCAGAAAATCCAGTGGATCGATCGCTTCATAGAGGAACTACGAACCAATGACAAGTGGGTTATCCCTGCCCTGAAGCAAATAAGAGAAATCTGTAGCCTCTTTGGAGAAGCACCTCAGAACCTTAGGTAAGGTCATGGTCAAAATCTATTTTATATCGCAGAAACACAAACTGGATAATTCTAATGTTGGCAAGTATGAAGAATTTATTCAGTTTCTAACTTATAATAATAAAAAATGCAAGATTCTTGAATGGTATTACAATCTGACATTCCTTGCATTTGCACAAGAGCTGAAACATGTCAGCTTTTTTTGTATGGCGTCCTGCACAGTAAGTTCAGTGCAAGTTTAATGTCATCAACAGATGTGCAAATGGTCCCAGTATACGAATAAAACCATCAGTGCAAACCAACAGGGCTGAGCATTACACCATAGATGTACATTTTTTTTTTTTTTGTAACTTTAAACCATACATTGCTCTTAACTACCAGACTTTAAATGCTTCAGGACGTTCTGATGGCACTGCTCATTGTGTGTAGCCGTGAGAGCAGGTAATACAACCATTATAGATGGTGAACCCCATTTTTTTTTCCAGTTATGTTTTGTGAAAGGGATTACACTGAAAGGAGCTGAAAGGTGCAGTTACTTTGTTTGCCTTGTTACACTTTAACAAAGTAACTGCAATTGTTGGAAGCTGGAGAACTTAAACAAGCCCAATTCAACCAGGCTAAAACCCAAGCTAAAGAAGCCCACTGCCATGAAAACATGTGAAAATTGGTCGTAACATAATGTTGTTCAGCATTAATCGTAAATTGTTTGATTTGAAATAGTGTTTTTTCTAATAGTCACTATAGAAAATATGTAGCACACATGCCTGTTGTTTTTCAGAAAGAAAATGCCAATTAACATACAAACGAACTTAGTGGGGTAAGTTGAGAGCTAATTTTTAGGGTTCTATCTATTTCTGTGTTGCGTCTAGTCTAACTTTCTCTTGGACATGTTGATAAAAGAATTTTATTTAAAAATGTAAATCTTTGCCATGAACCCGCTTTAAGCAATTCTTTCTTGGGTTTCATCTCAAATGACTGGTTCCTCATTCAAGCTCCTGCTCACAGTCCTGCAAAGGTTTAGTTCAGTCACGCAATACGGAGGTTATTCGAAATTATACTGTCTCTTATTATTTATTGCTTTTAGACGTCTTACTAATCAAGAGGGCAAGTGTCTTGCTTATCCATAACACTTTATTACACTGTTCATACATTTAGAATGAAGCCTCAATAGAAACATAAATGATACTGTAGAATATAAGGGCTAAAAGCTGTATTGCAATCCTTGATGCTTTTCATCGTATTTGTCATTTCAGGATAATTGGCAGTATAATTATCAGTCTAAGTATTGTCCTCAATTTTAAGTACAGTATGATACATAATGAATACACCCGCACAAATGGAATTTCAAGGTAAAGGCCAAGGTAACATCAAGGTGTGGTGCCTGATTTTAGGGAATTTCTCAGCAATACAAACTAACTTCTGACAGAGCAGTTTCTTATTAGTGAATGATCTCCTTGTGCATACGCAATAGTCCTCAGAACAAGTTTGTTGCACCACTTAGTGAAAGGTCCTTTGAGATGGAGCCCCCCCCTCTCTCCTGATGCCAGCTCCTTTCAGCTCAAATCGTTCTATGCGAGGCAATATCGGGGATACTTCATGCCTTTGATCCACTTTTGCAAGCATGCATTTAGATGTTTTGACTTGAGACATGTAGCATTCCTGGAATGTCTGTTGAGCATCGTGTTGGCAAATTCGTAAATTGATGCCAAAACCTTTTTGTATTGCTTGACACAATTCTTGTCCATTTTATGTGTCTCATTCCTAATCAGACATCCTTATATGTGGAAACAAGGCAGGAAATGTCCTTTATTGATATGACTTCCTCTGCTGGTTATTCTATGACATGCATACACACACACACAAGAAAAACACCAAAAGCTGCTTCCTTTATGTCCCTGATAGAAGCAAATGAGAAATCAGTCATGCTATTTTTACTTAATCGGAGAATCTGATGCTAAAGGAATTTAATGTGGGCTATATTCACACTTTGTGTTTCAGTTAATATATTTTCACTTAATATCTCATTGTCCCCCTCACACCCACCACTCCTCCTGCTGTTCTTTTTTTCAGCCAAACCCAGAGGAGTCCTCATGTGTTTTACCGGCACGACCTGATCAACCAGCTACAGCATAACCATGCTCTGGTGACCCTGGTGGCCGAGAACCTCTCGGCCTACATGGAGACAATGAGGCAGTTCTCTAAAGGTACTTAGGTGGCGCTGTGTCCTAAATCGGACATTTCATCCCCCCCCCCCCCCCCCCCCCAACGGGGGACGAGCGCACCATGCAGTCTGACGAGTCATGTGTTTGCTTCTACAGAAGAACAAGCCGAGTTTGACCCACAGACTGTCCGACCAGGAAGTCGCTACAGCCACGTCCAGGAAGTGCAGGAACGGCTCAACTTCCTGAGGTAAAACTTGACTGTGGCCATGTCACACTTGAATATTTCCAAAAGGGTGTGACGGTGTCTCAAAATCTTAGACAACTAGAAATAGAATAAATTAAATTGATTCAGTCTTCGTAGCCCCCTTTTTTTCATTTTTCTCTATTGAAACACAACATGGCACACGCAACTGCCACTATCAGAAGACTTACTCTACGCCTCTGTTTTTAATCCGAAATCATGTGAAAGTCAAGTCCCTGGAACTGTCATTTAGAAATCAAATGCCAAGTGTATGGCCGAGACACACTTTTTTAAAATATTGAGCCCTATTTGGTAATCCGCTCGAGTGAGGCCAGCCAAATCTGCCTCACTTAAGTACCTCGTTCAAGGACAATAGTGGATAATTAGGGAGGGACAAGTGCTCCCCAGCGATCTCAACTCTGTGACCCTTGGAAGCATATTTTCTTGCAACCGTCGAACCACCAGTGTCCACCGTTGATTTTCTTCCCCCCTCGTCGTCAGGTTCCTGCTGAAGGACGGCCAGTTGTGGCTCTGTGCCCCTCAGGCCAAGCAGATCTGGAAGTGTCTGGCCGAGAACGCTGTGTTTCTCTGTGACCGCGAGGCTTGCTTCAAATGGTACCTTCGGATTTGATCTCGTCCTCCCTTTGTTTTTCTGAATTGCCCCAGCTTTGTTGATCAGCATGGTCTGAACGCTCTGTTGCTTTCCCGCCACCCAACAGGTACTCCAAACTGATGGGCGACGAGCCAGACCTGGACCCGGACATCAACAAGGACTTCTTTGAGAACAACGTGCTGCAGTTGGATCCGTCCCTGCTGACCGAGAACGGCATGAAGTGCTTTGAGAGGTTCTTCAAGGCTGTCAACTGCAGGGAGGGCAAGCTGGTGGCAAAGCGCAGGGCCTACATGATGGACGACCTGGAACTCATAGGCTTGGACTACCTCTGGAGGGTGAGGAGATTTGTCGCAACACAAAGACAAATGTTTTTCTGCTCATTTCGGGAGTGAGGCAGAGCCTATTTACTTTCCCTCGCCCGAACTTGAAATGAAATCTCTATTACTTACCTCAAGGGCCACATCCATCTCTGGAAGTCACAGGCCGATGTCTGCATTTGAAATATCTGGTTAAATCATTGTGTGAGAGAGAGCGAGAGCATGCATTCGCCACTTTGTTAGAAAACACATTTGTCCTATGTGTCGGCAGTTCTGACTTTATGACTAAATGCGGTGTGTTGCTCTACGCCGTCCTCAGTTCCCAAGTTATTTGTTCAACTGTCACACGCTCTGCTTTGTTATTTGTTGTAAGCTTGCCATAGCAGCCTTGACGTAAGATTTGCATTCACCACAAATAAGTATTTTTTTGGTAGAATACACGTGGTATTCGCTCTTAGTTTTGTTTGATGGAACTTTAGGGTTTGGGAGATTGAGTCCCGTTTTGCTGCATTGAGCCTTGAACCCAGAATACACTCAACTATAACAATATGACAATTTTGTTTCTTCACCAGGTGGTGATTCAAGGAAGTGATGACATTGCCAGCCGTGCAATTGACTTGCTAAAAGAGATCTATACCAACCTCGGACCAAAACTGCAAGTTAATCAGGTACAGGCACCGTTGTCTTGCAATTAGAGCAGAGGTCTAATAAAACCTTTAATGGTTGGTTGGTTTGTTTTTTTGTTTTTTTCTCGTTTGAGTATGGGAGCAAGTCTATCCCTCAGTACATTGATGTAACGACAAGGTTCTTGTCTTTAAAGTTGTACCCGTTTACTCCGTGTAGGTTGAAATTCACGAGGATTTCATCCAGTCGTGTTTCGACCGCCTGAAGGCGTCGTATGACACGCTGTGTGTGTTGGATGGAGACAAAGACAGCATCAACTGCGCCCGCCAGGAGGCCATCCGCATGGTGCGAGTCCTCACTGTGCTCAAAGAGTACATCAACGAGTGTGACAGTGACTACCACGAGGAGAGGACAATACTGCCCATGTCCAGGTGCAGTCACCATAACGCAATGTCGAATGTGTCACGAATACATGCCCGACATCAACTGGCTGAAGCTTTCACATTATTGTTGCGTAACGTTCTATTTCTCTTGCAGAGCTTTCCGTGGGAAACACATCACTCTGATCGTACGGTTCCCCAACCAGGGGCGTCAGGTTGATGACCTGGACATCTGGTCGCACACCAATGACACAATTGGCTCAGTTCGGCGCGGCATCCTAACCAGGATCAAAGCTAACGCTGCACACACTAAGATTGAGCTCTTTATTGGCGGAGAGGTGGTTGATCCAGCTGATGACAGGAAGCTCATAGGACAGCTCAATTTGAAGGACAAAACGGTGAGGGAGCGCTTTACTTTCACTCGGACAAAAAATAGTTCCGTTTATGGTGCAGTGTCTAATTTACTTTTAATAGTTGCTTTTATTTTGAAAATGCACCAAAGCAATGTTATCCTAGCCACTTAATCCACCTTAAAGTTTTTTTTTTTTTTTAAGCAAGAATAATATGACGTGTGTCTTTGAATACTTTTTTTTTTTTTTTTTTTTAAGCAAGAATAATAACGTGTGTCTTTGGAATAATATGA
>JAFBJU010008949.1:154207-200145 GCA_016785305.1 Colistium nudipinnis
GACAGGAAGCTCATAGGACAGCTCAATTTGAAGGACAAAACGGTGAGGGAGCGCTTTACTTTCACTCGGACAAAAAATAGTTCCGTTTATGGTGCAGTGTCTAATTTACTTTTAATAGTTGCTTTTATTTTGAAAATGCACCAAAGCAATGTTATCCTAGCCACTTAATCCACCTTAAAGTTTTTTTTTTTTTTTAAGCAAGAATAATATGACGTGTGTCTTTGAATACAAGTACACCAGTACTTCTCCACCCATTCGATCAACATCCAATCAATCTGCCATTTGCTGTCTTTATTTTTGGATAGTTGATCACAGCCAAGCTGACCCAGGTTAGTGCCAACATGCCTTCGAGCCCAGACAGCTCCTCTGACTCATCCACTGGCTCTCCCGGTAACCATGGCAACCACTATAGCGACGGGCCTAACCCCGAGGTGGAGAGCTGTCTTCCTGGTGTGGTGAGTTAATGCACAGATCGCTATGCAGATATTGTACTGTGTGGCAAATGGTATTCAACAAATGTGTTTTTTGTGCCAGTTGTTGATACCCTATGCCATATCTTCCAGATCATGTCGCTGCACCTGCGCTATATCTCCTTCCTGTGGCAGGTGGCCGACCTGGGCTGCAACCTCAACATGCCTCTGCTTAGAGATGGAGCTCGAGTCCTCATGAAACTCATGCCCCCAGGTATAACCGTCTCGGCGCTCAACATTGTCAATTTTCCAAGGGTTTTCCGTGAAGTTATATTCGCAATGACGCTGAATTTACTCAGTCAGGCTATGGTAACTCAATTCCATGTTTTTCTATCCTCAGATAACACCACGGTGGAAAATCTGAGAGCCGTGTGCCTGGACCACGCCAAGCTGGGAGAGAACAGCCTCAGCCCTTCACTTGACTCGCGCTTTTTCGGCCCCTCACCCTCACAAGTGCTCTACCTCATTGAGGTGAGTGAGTGTCTGAGTGCCTTTGCTTCACAAGCTGTGATCATAGTGTGTCCTGAAAGCACAGTTTTGTATTCTTAGCCTGACTGTCCGAAGATATTATTATATAGTGTTGTGTGTGACTTGGGTATGAGTAGCAATGTGATGACTCCAGCAGTAATAATGGTAATACTAATAAAGAATGCAAATATGTTGTCGGTCTCCTCAGCAGATGTAATGTTAACATGAACTACAAAGAGGAATTCAGGATACTGAATGCAATGTTACGCAAATCAGCCCAGTAGCCCTGCCGTGTAAAATGAGGCCCATTGCTTTGGCCCCGTATCGTTTTCCACTAACTGGATTATTCACACTGTTTTGGCCCTACTCTAGGTCGTGTATGCTTTGCTGATGCCAGCCAGTGCCACTCTGGGCGAGGATGCCAGCGACTTCCAGTACAACTTCTTGAAGAGCGGCGGGTTGCCGCTGGTGTTGAGCATGCTCACCAGGAACAACTTCCTGCCGACGGCAGACATGGAGACGCGGCGCGGGGCCTACCTCAACGCGCTCAAGATCGCCAAGCTCCTCCTGACGTCTGTGGGCTTCGGACACGTGAAGGCTGTGGCTGAGGCCTGTCAGCCCAACGCCGAGGGAAACATTCCCGTCTCTCCGGTTCGGCCGCTCATAAAACTCGCACACAGACATACCTGTATGACTAGTTCCTTCTTCTGTCTGCCTCCAAATGCCTCACCTTGACATGTGTTCATCTTTCCCCCACACTGCCCTGCATTGTCCACAGATTAACCAGGCCACTCATGACCAGGCCCTGGTCCTCCAGAGTGCCCTGCAAAACATCCCCAACCCTGCCTCCGAATGCATGCTGCGCAATGTAGCCATTCGCCTGGCTCAGCAGATTTCTGATGAGGTAACAAAAAGTTTTAAAGACTCTTATCTTGTAATAGTTTTTATAGACTTTGTCAGACAATGAGCAGTTTAATAGTTAATTGTCATAATTTTTTTTAATAGTCATAATTGATTGATTTATATGGTACATTCTTTTTTTTTCCCCTCCAGAATTTCTTCCAAGCCTCAAAGTACATCCCAGACATTTGTGTGATCCGAGCGGTACAGAAAATAGTGTGGGCATCGGGCTGCGGCACAGTGCAGCTCGTCTTCAGCTCCAATGAGGAAATCAGCAAGATATATGAGAAGGTAAATGTTTGAATAATGTCTCTCCTGCGCATTAGTCCATAATAGATGTGCAGATGGTCATGAAGCCTTGGAGGCAGGAGGATGAAAGCCCCGTTTCATTTGATGTTGAAAGATTCAAGCCTTAACCCCAAGACCTTGAGCCCTCGCTGAGCTCAGTGGACTTGGATGGATTAGCAATTTTCAAAACAAAATTGCAATGCCGTATGCATTTCTTCACCTTTCATCTTCTCGTCAGACGAACGCAGCCAAGGAGCCAGATGGGGAAGACGAGCAGGTGTGCTGCGAGGCCCTGGAAGTGATGACGTTGTGTTTTGCCCTCATGCCCACGGCTCTGGACACGCTCAGCAAGGAGAAAGCCTGGCAAACCTTCATCATAGACTTGCTGCTACACTGCCATAGCAAGTGAGTAAATCAGGATGCTGGCTGAAACGGGAGGAGACATCCTCATTACCTGAAACCCTTTGATCATTTCAAGAAGATATAATTATGCTGGCGGTATCTGTTCTCGACAGGTCTGTTCGTCAGATGGCCCAGGAGCAGTTTTTCCTCATGGCAACTAGGTGCTGTATGGGCCATCGACCCCTCCTCTTCTTTATCACCCTCCTCTTCACTGTGCTTGGGGTGAGTGGCTTATTGTCTTGTGTCCTTCACCGAGAAAAATCCCCGTCCCCATTTCATGACAGATGCTGTCATACTCATCCACAATGACAAATGTTCACAGTTAAACTGTTACAGGATCCTAACTTTTAAAATGTCCTCGTCTATGTCCAGAGTACAGCGAAGGAGAGAGCCAAGCATGCCGGGGACTACTTCACTTTGCTCAGACATCTGCTGAACTATGCTTACAACAGTAACATCAACCTGCCAAATGCTGAGGTGCTGCTCAACAATGAGATTGACTGGCTGAAACGGATAAGGGTAAATTTAAGCTATATATATAGTCATGATCGTATTGTAATACTTTGTCCAATATGTTTGTATTAGGCAAAAACAAACAAAAAAAAAGACAATGAATACATTTTTTGAACAGTGAAATATACACAATGTTTGTATTTTGTAGGACGAGGTGAAAAGGACGGGGGAAACTGGCGTGGAGGAGACCATCTTGGAGGGCCACCTCGGTGTCACAAAAGAACTTCTGGCTTTCCAGACACCAGAGAAAAAATATTACATTGGCTGTGAGAAGGGAGGAGCAAACCTCATTAAGGTACAACAACAACAACAAAAAACAGGACTGATACGAGAAACGGTCGGCATGAGGTTTCCCCCCCTCGTATGATGTGACTGAGACATTCTCTCCTTTTCTTCCTGATCAGGAGCTGATCGACGACTTCATTTTCCCAGCGTCTAACGTCTACCTGCAGTACATGAAGAGTGGGGAGTTCCCCACGGAGCAGGCCATCCCAGTGTGCAGCACGCCCGCTTCCATCAACGCCGGCTTCGAGCTCCTAGTGGCGCTGGCCGTCGGCTGTGTTCGCAACCTCAAACAGATAGTCGACACGCTGACCGACATGTACTACCTAGGTAAGGGGACCAGAGTGTGGCAGTTGCGTTACAGCTGGATCCGACAGTGTACAGGAATGTGTGTGTTTTTTTTTTACTCCTCCCTCTCTTTCCAGGTTGTGAAACACTGACGGAGTGGGAGTACCTGCCTCCCGTAGGGCCGCGGCCCAACAAAGGCTTCGTGGGCCTGAAAAACGCGGGGGCCACCTGTTACATGAACTCTGTCATTCAGCAGCTGTACATGATCCCTCCCATCCGCAACGGCATCCTGGCCATCGAGGGCACGGGCACCGACGTGGACGACGACATGTCTGGAGACGAGAAGCAGGAGAACGAGGTACTGGAAGAGTTTGTGCAGAGATAAAGCGTCTTGCCCAATGAAGATGGTCATCCTTTCTCAGCACCCAGTGACTGACA
The DNA here is from genome assembly GCA_016785305.1 of Colistium nudipinnis. Lineage (NCBI taxonomy): Eukaryota > Metazoa > Chordata > Actinopteri > Pleuronectiformes > Rhombosoleidae > Colistium > Colistium nudipinnis. The sequence goes on from JAFBJU010008949.1 coordinate 158,257, forward strand.
AAGCGGGCAACTCCAGGCTGAGTGGGCCGCGTAGGCCGAGCTTGGAGCTGAGGGCAGCATAGTTACAGGAAGCATATCAAGTCCCTCCCCTCCTAATTAAATTTGCAAAATCGAATTGCCAGTTGTGGACTCAGGGACACGTGAATATGTATCTCATCCGTGTTTCTTCCTCCGCAGAGTAATGTGGACCCTCGTGACGAGGTGTTCAGCTACCATCATCAGTTTGATGATAAGCCCTCCAGTAAGTCAGAGGACAGGAAAGAGTACAACATCGGGGTCCTGCGTCACCTTCAGGTCATCTTCGGCCATTTAGCCGCCTCTAGACTGCAGTACTATGTCCCCAGGGGGTTCTGGAAGCAGTTCAGGTATTTTTAAAGCTCTGCAGTCACGGTGATGGGCATGAGTATTTTTGTTTTGCAGATAATGACAGCTAGTGGTCCGATTGGTCCTTATTTTTTCAAGGTTATGGGGCGAGCCGGTGAATTTGCGGGAGCAGCACGACGCCCTGGAGTTTTTCAACTCTTTGGTGGACAGTCTGGATGAAGCTCTGAAAGCCCTGGGCCACCCTGCCATGCTCAGCAAAGTGCTGGGAGGGTCCTTTGCGGACCAGAAGATCTGCCAGGGATGCCCCCACAGGTAAGTGCCGAACTTTTACTTACTTGTTATTGGAAATAATTACGTAACTGCTTTGGGTTCTTTTTAGCGAGTCATTTTGTTTGGTTTGTTAGGTATGAGTGCGAGGAGTCATTCACGACGCTCAACGTGGACATCAGAAACCACCAGAACCTGTTGGACTCCATGGAGCAGTATGTGAAAGGAGATCTGCTGGAGGGAGCGAATGCCTACCACTGTGAGAAGTGCAATAAGAAGGTGAGAATGGAGAATCCCATCTGTTGACCAGTGGAGACATTTTTGGGGGGTAATCGAATGTTTTTTCACTCCCTGTCAGGTGGACACGGTGAAGCGGCTGCTGATTAAGAAGCTGCCGCCGGTCCTGGCCATCCAGCTGAAGCGCTTCGACTACGACTGGGAGAGGGAGTGTGCCATCAAGTTCAATGACTACTTTGAGTTCCCGCGGGAGCTGGACATGGAGCCCTACACGGTGGCGGGCGTGGCTAAGTTGGAGGGCGACGACGTCAATCCGGAGAACCAGGTGATCCAACAGAACGAGCCCTCCGAACCCACGCCCCCGGGCAGCTCCAAGTATCGCCTGGTGGGAGTGCTGGTCCACTCAGGCCAGGCCAGCGGCGGACACTACTACTCCTACATAATCCAGAGGAACGGCGGCGACGGCGAGAAGAACCGCTGGTACAAGTTCGACGACGGCGACGTGACCGAGTGCAAAATGGACGACGAGGAGGAGATGAAGAACCAGTGCTTCGGCGGGGAGTACATGGGCGAGGTGTTCGATCACATGATGAAGAGGATGTCGTACCGGAGGCAGAAGCGCTGGTGGAACGCCTACATCCTGTTCTACGAGCGCATGGACTCACTGGACAAGGACAGCGAGCTTGTCAAGTACATCTCGGAGCTGACCATCTCCACCGGCAAGCCAAATCAGGTCAAGATGCCTGGCGTCATCGAGTGCAGCGTCCGCAAGCAGAACGTCCAATTCATGCACAACAGAATGCAATACAGCCTGGAATATTTCCAGTTCATTAAGAAACTTCTGACCTGTAACAGTGTCTATTTAAATCCTCCTCCAGGTACGCATCATTTCTGTCCGGTTCCGTGGATCTATTCTCTACTGTAGATCTATATTCATGGGGAGGGTGGATGTCATAGCACTAGAAATGGTTTTATATATATATATATATATATAGGAGTTCACAGGCTGTATAAGCACATCTTTGAAGTTTCACATTTTGTTTTCGGGTTGTAGATGTTTTTTTCACTTCCTAACATCGCAACTGATATACCAACACACCAGATCCATGCCAATAGGAAAGCTAAAATAGGGCCATTAAACAAATAATTTGTGTTTATTGTGCCTTAATACACAATGTGTATGTTTGACCACACAAATAATCTCACTCTAGCCGATAAATAATGGTGAAAACTAATCTCAAGTTGTTCACAGTTGTGTGTCTGCATGATTGTACGAGCAGCAAAATGTGAGGAATCTGATCCGTTCAAGCTGCTCACTATCATATCTCTCCACTCTAAATACACGCCCGAAATTGACTGGAGAATTCTAGCTTCTGTTAGAAATGTGTGATGAAACAGCAGCTGCAATATTTTTGTTTTGCTTATTTATGAAAAATTACATTTTGAAATGCTGCAAATATCTAGCATCGCCGTGAAAAGAATGGGCTGTCGACCACGGCTCTGCCTCTGCATTAGTCTTTTAAAATGAATGAAAACCAACGAATGATTAATGCACCCAGTGCCTAATAATGTTTCACAGGATTATTCAACCTTATTTAGGCCAGTCGTCTTTTGAAGCACTTGAGTGTATATATTTTCTTCTCAAAATTCTCAACATTTTTCCTCGTAACAGCTCCCTTTTTTTTTAAATGAAGAACAAACCTCCTGCCCTTAATATGCTGAGTCAGCATGAACAACGTGGAGATGTGCGATTCCATGCGTTATTGATTGGCTTTACTTGGACCACTTTTTTTGTCGCTTACGCCAAGCCCTAAAGATGCTGGCACATTCTGAGCTGCATAGAGAGCCACAGCATCATCGGCAGTCTAAAGATGTTTACATATATCTAGAAATTGTATTCTTAAATTATAACATTGCACGGGACACATTGAAATACCATCTGAATAAACAGCCTTAGAGAGGAAAGTCTGCTCTATGACCATTACAGTGGTCATTTTATTTGAAACCCAGTGGGCCACTCACAGACTGCAAATTGCAATGTCTTTGCACTTGTTCTAATGGTTTGTTATTGTACTGAGAACACAATGTATGCAAACATCAGATCACATTTTTCTGTTTTTTTTTTTAAATCAGGACAAGACCATCTTCTGCCAGAGGCAGAGGAGATTGCTATGATAAGTGCTCAGCTGGCTGCCAAGTTCCTCTTCAGCACAGGTTTCCACACCAAGAAAGTAGTACGGGGTCCTGCCAGTGACTGGTAAGCTCTGTCTGCTCGAGTGCTTTTTTGGGGGGGGGTTTCTCCATTTTGCGCCATCCCTCAAAAAGAAAGAAAAACTAAACTCCTCTTCCCCCCGACCTAGGTATGACGCCCTCTGCATCCTGCTGAGACACAGCAAGAATGTACGCTATTGGTTTGCACACAACGTCCTGTTTGCGTTCCCCAACCGCTTCTCGGAGTACCTGCTCGAGTGCCCGAGCGCCGAGGTCCGCGGTGCGTTTGCCAAGCTCATCGTCTTCATCGCTCACTTCTCCCTGCAAGATGGCCCGTGCCCCTCCCCCACAGCCTCGCCGGGACCCTCCGCTCAGGTTGGTGGGGAAAAATCGAAACATTTTATCCAGACTCTCTGGGAGAGGCTAGAAGCGCTTTTGAGTCAAATCACTGAGTGGTTCATATTTCTGCACTTTGGAATGATGTAACCAGGCCATATTTTATTTATTTATTTTCTTCTTTTGTTTGCCCTCTTCGTATCTGTCAGGGCTGTGATAATCTCAGTCTAAGTGACCACCTGTTGAGAGCCGTACTCAACCTGCTCAGAAGAGAGGTCTCTGAACACGGCCGTCACCTGCAGCAGTACTTCAACCTCTTTGTCATGTATGCCAATCTGGGTAAGGAGCGCCGTGTCATTTCGTTGCCTGTCATGTGCACCTGTTCCTCTGTGAGTTATTATTATTATTTGTAATTATAGGCTTAAATGGCTACTCTCTGACCCCTGCAGGTTTGGCAGAAAAGACCCAGCTGCTGAAGCTGAACGTCCCCGCCACGTTCATGCTGGTGGCCCTGGACGAGGGTCCCGGCCCTCCCATTAAATACCAGTACGCCGAGCTGGGCAAGCTCTACACTGTGGTTTCCCAGCTGGTCCGCTGCTGTGACGTCTGCTCGCGCATGCAGTCCTCCATCAATGGTGAGTGTGTGTGTGTGTGTGTGTGTGTGTGTGTGTGTGTGTGTACGAGCATGCAGCCACGCACAAGTGTGACGCGCACTCGGCTGAACGTGAGGCAGGCTGGTGTGGTGCTGCTTGGGGAGTTGGGAGCCCGATGAGGATTTTCCATCCTTGCTCAGGATATAGTGACTGACTGACACCAGCCGCTCTGAGCCTCTGCGTTGTGTCGTCGGAGCTTGGAGCTGAGGGCTTTTCTTGGATACCAAGATGAAGCCACTTGTCGGCGACAACACACGTTTGATCCGTATGTCGGGTTCGTTTCTTTAGATCTGTCTGTCTTTTCCAGGTAACCCCCCTCTGCCCAACCCGTACGGGGACACCAACCTCACAGCCCCGGTGATGCCTGTGCAACAGTTGGTGGCAGAGATCCTGTTTGTCAGGACCAGCTACGTGAAGAAGATTATCGAGGACTGCAGCAACTCCGAGGAGACGGTGAAGCTGCTGCGCTTCAGCTGCTGGGAGAACCCCCAGTTCTCCTCCACTGTGCTCAGTGAACTACTCTGGCAGGTAAAGCCCCCATTGTGTCCTGACCGACAGACAATTGATACATTATTATGTATAATCCACAGTTGTTGATCGTATCGTTGCTGGGTATCTCGCGTGTGCTGCAAAGATTCTATTTTTGGGTTATATGTACGTTGTGTGCAGGTGGCATACTCCTACACCTATGAGCTGAGGCCTTACCTGGACTTGCTGCTACAGATCCTGCTCATCGAGGACTCGTGGCAGACTCACAGGTCCGGTTAATTGCTCATTGTGTACATCATGAGTGTTTCGTTGTTGTGTCTCTGTGCTGGCACCAGCCATGGCCAGAGGTCTTTTTTTTTTTTTCAAGTTCTGAATCTCACAAATGAGACATCTCAGGATCACCTTATTATTTGTCCTACAGTTTCACAGTGACGTGTTTTTGGCCATAATTCATGCATGAAAGCCCCAATTAGGAGAGCCAAATGCCCAATATTTATAAGGTCTCCATAACCATGACTGCAGACCCCATTTCTGGCTATTGTTTCGAACCATACCCTCAGAGCACAAGGGGAAGTGTTTACCAGCTTCCTTGCAAGCTGGACTGTTTCTCTGAGAATGTTTAAAGTTGCTCTAGATTGAATAATGATGGTTTGAAATTCCGCCTCTTTCTCCGTTTGGTCTGTGAAGGATCCACAACGTGCTTAAGGGAATACCGGACGATAGAGACGGGCTTTTTGACACCATTCAGCGCTCCAAGAACCACTATCAGAAGCGGGCCTACCAGTGCATCAAGTGCATGGTGGCCCTGTTCAGCAACTGTTCTGTGGCTTATCAAATCCTACAGGTACGACATTTGGCGACGCCGCTGTGTACGACGCGTCGTGCTCCACGTGTGCCGCGCAATCGGTGTCTGATGTGTATGTCTTGAAATTGGCTGCTGATGACTTGTGTCCAGGCACAGCAATAAAAACAGCATCGCAAACCAACGCTCTCCCTGTGCCCTACAGAGTAATGGTGACCTGAAACGAAAGTGGACGTGGGCGGTGGAGTGGTTAGGGGACGAGCTGGAGAGGAGGCCGTACACGGGCAACCCCCAGTACACCTACAACAACTGGTCCCCGCCAGTTCAGAGCAACGAGACCTCCAACGGATACTTCCTGGAGCGTTCGCACAGTGCACGTATGACGCTGGCCAAGGCCTGTGAGCTCTGTCCCGAGGAGGTAATGGCATTTACGTTGAATACTTTGCACCCATGCGCGCACAGCATAATTTCACATTGCCTGTCAGTGATTGTTACTTGGAGAGCCGCGCCGGTATCTAAAGCTAAGTGATACGATGTGCTATGTGTAAATAGGAATATGTGTCTTCATGTGATGAATTATGATATATTGTTTTGGATTCAAGTCAAACATCAGTATGAAAAGGGGGTCTTTCTGTTACATGTAATCAAATCAAGGAGCCGTGAAAATGACTTCAAAGCATCACAGGAAAACGCCCACCTGACCCATGTTTTAATGGGAACATGATAGCAATGGTGGACAGTGGTGGAAGTAACAGAAAGATCCCACAGAAATATTGTGTGACTGAGCCATAAGTGCTCTCATAACCTTAACCTGATGTGTACCACATCGCTTCGGCACAACAACTTGGCATTTTCAAGTGTAAAGTATATCCACCCTGAGCTGTATGTGTACTATGCCGATAATTTTTTTTTTTTTTTAATTGATTCATGGCTGCCGTTCACAATGCATTCAGCTATATTTGTTTGTGTTTTAACGTAAAAAGAAGTTACTTGTATTTTTATGTTGACAAATCCAGTCAAATGACACACTTTTCCTGTAATATTCCATACACAGCTCAAGTGTACTCAGGGAAGCCCAGGGAAGGTCAGTATTCCAGGCACCACGACATTAAGGAAGGAAATGAAACAAAATGTATTATAAGAATCAGTTTAGAAGCGATAAAGTGTTGGCCCGTGTTTAGGCCTCCAAGCCCTCTGCGGAAGAGGCTAGGAACATGTGCCATGTTGAGTCCTGCTGGTAGTTACACCCATCCTCCTGCAATTTCATTTTTTGAACACTACCATCAGCGATGGCTAAACTGTTACTTACAGTTTTTTTTTTGCCCACTTCCTGACATCGACCCTTTGAAGGCATCGTTGTCCCATGTTGAGACTTGTAATCCTGTCAACAGTTGTATTTTTAGATAAAAGTTATGACACATACAAATTCTTAAAATTAACAGTTTTTAAAATGTCCTTTGTCCGACATGCCGTTTCTTACTTAATGGGCTGCTTTGGATTTTTGCAGAAATCCACGTACAATAATAATAATAATAACAGCTTGGACGCATTTCAGTTCAGCCCTGATTTATAGACAGCATAGCTTTATTTTGGAAAATGCTCTGCTTGAGCTTTACTTACAATATTAGTTACAGTACATTTATTTAGCGATGTTTTGGTCTATTTAATATCATTGGAGGCAATTGTATTTATGGGCTTTTTCATTTTGAAAGTTCTATATTTAACATTAGGAACGATGTCGTAATGCATGTTATATAGGCGTGTACGGGGAAAATTAACTTCTGCCAAAGAATTGCTTTAATTATTCATTCGCATCAAAGCATTAATTGTTCAAGAAGTAAAACAAACGTTTGCATATTTGGCTAAATAATTAATAATAACTAGGGTATAAAAGGTACAACACGTGCTTCATATGGTAACCTTTACAGTGTACCACACCTTCACGTACATTAGTTGTATCATCGAACAGGTTTAGTGGGAAAAGGCTTTTATTCAGTGATTATTGTAACTTTCAACAACAAAAATACAAGTAATCCTTTGAGAATAGCACACTGGCTGTCTCTCCTCCCCGGAGACGCGTTCATGTGCATCTCATGTTCGACCCTTTCTCAAGAATTACCAGCGGCTCTCAGGTGCACAACCCGCCCACACACATTATCATTTAGGCCTCATTCACTTGTTAACCAACACCGTTGGACGTTTGACTGTCCCCACACAACCATTTCGAACTGAAGTGACGAAGCTTAAAATCTACACCCACTGCTTTGTTCACGTAGGGATTTGCACATTTATACATTTATTTTTTTTATTGTTTCCAAAAAAAAGCTCTCTGAATGTGGAAATTCATTGGTGATATTTTTCCCCACCATCCACCAGGAGCCAGATGAACAGGAAGCACCTGATGATCAGGACTCCTCCCCGCCTGAGGACACCTCTCTGTACCCGCACTCTCCTGGAACCACCCAGTTTCAGCAGGTAGAGCTCTGTCTGCCCCGCAGCCTGGCGTCCCGCAGGGCTATTGGAAGGTTTCAGGCTGCCGGGACAGTCGCGTTCACCGTTTGTTCCTTGCCCAAAATCACACTCGTAGTACGTGTGTGTAAATGCTGCCTGTAACCATGGCAACAAATCAAGTTTCCTACGGCACCCTGAAATGTTACTTCATGCTCGCATGTTCTCGGATCAATTGATGATAGCGCGACACATGGCGGCAACTTTTCGATCACGAAGCTGACTCCGTATTGCATGATGCTTAAGTTAGTTTCTTTGCCTAATTGACCCCTTGAAAATAATCAAAAAATCGATTCAAAGTTTTTATACCCAGACTATTATTTTCAGTCCAGTTTATTGCTGGTGGTCTTTTCGTGGAATGACCAGTCCGTTTTAAGCTGTTGCACTTGTTTCAAACCATTGATTTTATTGAATTTCATTTTTTGTCCACCTTCTCCCCCTGAACAGAACAACCATCCCCACGGGCAGCCGTACACCGGGCCCGCCGCTCAGCACATGAACAACCCCCAGCGTCCCGGTCCTGCCTCCGCCCCGACTCCCGGACCCACACCGGCCCCCGCCCCCGCCCCCACCCCCACCCCGGCACCTGGTACCTCCCCTGGCCCAGGCCCACGAGCACAAGAGAACTGGGAGAGCACCGAGGAGGTCACCCCCGCTCCGCCCACCTCTACCCCAGCGCCTGCACCGCCTAAGGAGTAACATCCCTCCCTCCCCCTCTGCTGTGCCTCGAGCCTCCATCGTCCTGCTCTCCTTCCTCTCATCCCTTGGTCAACAGAGCTCCTCGTCGGGCCTCTCTCTCTTTCTCTCTTTTTCCGGCCCCAGGGCAGGGGAGAGCCCAGCCTCCCATCCCCACCGCAGGCCGTGTTTCTCTCTCTCTTTCTCCCCCCTCCCCCCGTCAGCCTGAGGGAGGCGCTCTTCCTTGGCCTGGGGCTGCCTGACCATGTGACAGTGGCCTGTTGTCGGCTGCAGAGGCGAGGGAGTGGACAAGAGTTCTAATAATGAAAAACAAATTTAGTCAGAGCTGACGATGCTGATGCGCTTGTCCACGTGACGAAAAGGTGTATATAGTATCTTAATGTTTTTGACTGTTCAGGTCGCCCAGTAGCATAACTCTGGTTTGCTGTTGGGAGATGTTGCAGATGTAATGAAAAACAAAAATGGATATTATAAATAAGAAAAAAGCCCAAAAAAAACTGTAAGAAGACGACAACAACTCCTTTGTTTTATCACCCATGCTCGGCAGTAAAGTTTGTTCTACCATCGGACGGTTACCGGTCATTCAACTGTAGAAAGACGCATTGTTATTATAATTAATATTATTATTATTCTTAAGCTCCTTGGCAACTTTATGACCCATACCAACTCAACTCACGAGCTGTGGTTGATTTTATTGTGAGGTATGGAATGGTTGGGTGGACTTCTACGGTGTTTGGTTGATGTGAAAAAGCAGTGATGCAACATTGTTCTGAAACTCATTGCCTTTCTTTTCTTTTTTTTTTCTTTTTTTTTTTTTTCTTTTTTTTTCTTTTTTTTGTTCTGGAAATAACTCAATCCTTTTTGAAGCGCTAGTTAATATGCTGTAACATTTAGCATGGCTTCTCACCAGAATAGTGTAGCCCAAGGGACAAGAAGACTTGTGATCATAACAACCTAAAGCTGTTCTTAATCCACATCTCCAGGAGGATGTTGTTAACCTTAGGGTTGTTTTTTTTGTTTTTTTTTTGGCTTTTTTTTATTTTATTTTATTTTATTTTCTACTCATCCACCCTGTCTACAGTGAGGGCGATATTTTGAACCAATGTATGAATAAATGAATAAATGGCTTTTCAATTGCTCACCATAATCCTACAACTGTTCATTGGCAGCCAGTTTTGATGGGATAGACAGCTTCGCTTTCATCTATAGGAATTCTGAAAAATGAAACACATATGCAACAGAATTGCTGCACCGGGCTACCTGGTGCATACTAGACTGTGTGGTTTGCTTCTGTCTCTTCTATAGAGCCTAGTTGTAGACTGACTTGTTGCCCATCGGCCTTCTTTCTACCATGGAGCGGGTCAGGTTTGCCATCTGGCTGTGATTTCGGGACAAAGTGTCTGACCCTGAGCAGCAGTGAGACCCTCGTCCTCTCGCCCAGCGGAGATTAGGTTCCACAGCAGGGTTGTGCCGTAAGAATAGAAGCTGGTTAGTCATGTTGCAGCTCGAGTTAACTTGTAATTCTGTAGGAGTAAAAGGTAAACATCAGTAAATACTGTATTTAATTGGTAACTTGAATGCGTGTATTTTTTGAATTTTTTCTTTTTTTTTTTCTTTTTTTTTGTCTAAAACATACCAAATACTCCTGCAAATGAAAATATTCTGCCCACCGTATTATATTTAAATATTTTGCTCTTATTTTATAGAATTTATTTTGTTGTATTTCACTTAAAATAGAATTTGATTTAAGAGGAACATTTTTGTCCTTGTGTTATTTTTAAAGAAGATATTGACTGTACAGAGTTCTGCGCCCTGTTTTTTGCCGACTTTTGTTTTGGCCATGGTGTGACGTTGAATTCTGGAGCTACAGTCGCGATGTGGACTTTCACTTTGTGAGGTTTTTTGTGCACAGAAATATAACAAAAAAAAAAAAGCATTGCGCCCTTAGCAAATAAAGAACATGGAATCTTGCCTGCGTCTTATTTTTCCTTGTGGATATCCTTTAATAGGATAATAGGCCCTCAAGTTGACATATCCTTTACTTCTGTGTAGCAGAAAAAAGGGATTTTCCGTTCTGATATGTACACTACTACTTTGCAAGTGCTTCAGATGGAAAAAAAACTGCATTATGATTTTTCTCATAACGGCCTCTGATGTTAATACTCTTGTTTAAAGGCGGATGCTACAAATACGCATCCATAAATATCAATTTTCACCTAAGCAGGGTAACTTTTATGGCACCAGATAATTTCTGGAAGCTAAGGGGCCCTAATGTACTCGTATCGAGCACAGACATTCAGACAAATTGGTGAATGCCAAACTTTTTATATGAAAAGATGGGCTTCAAAATAAAAAATAAAATAATCAACTGGTACATTTACATTGAATTCTTGGTCCACGTGGAATTGGGTTATGGGTTATGATTCTCGAAATGCTTTTCTTGGTTGTTGTATTCCACTTATTTCAGCTTGTCTTTATACTGGGTTAGATTACTGAACTCGGTAGAAAATAATATTGTAGGATTTAATCATATAAGGCCGTCCACCTGTCCTTACTTGAACGGAGCACCTGGGTCCGTGGTGTGGTTCAGTCACTGTGATTTGCCCCACATGGCCATGGTTTGCCGCCATGACACCGGAAGGAAAATGGCAGAGAATAGTTTTCCTGCTTGTTTGGTTTGTTCATACATGAACTATTCCATCAATTAATTGAAGCGCATATACGGCTAAAAAAAAAGACACGAGGAGACGAAATCCATCCGGGGGGTAAGTGACTTTTTCATCGTGATTTAATGCTACTGTTAGCCAGATAATTACTTTTTGATTACTGAATCAAAAACGTCATGGTTTGTGTGTGTGTGTTGAAGCTACACACTTAGCAACTTGAGTGTTTTTTTTCCCTCAAAGCAATTGTTCATTTACTCAAGATGGACGGATTAACACAGGGGGGAAACGCTTTGATTTGTGATAAGGCTATTCCTCATATTAACCCATTTTTATTTGGTCCACCTTCAATATTTACCCAGTTCGATTTGATTGGATCATGTCATTCTGTGTATAGTGAGTTTTTGAAGAAAGAAAGTGTATTGGTCTGTTGGGGGGTGACCTGATCACCTGCAGAAGGCTGAGGCTGAATCAACCTCTTTTTCTTTTTCCCCCCCTGACCCGATCCTGTCCTTTACATTGTTGGCGATCACTCCATGGCATTAGGTGAACGTACATGATATACATTGGTTATGTTAGCATACTAACTATATTCGTTTGGTGCGTTTGAGCTTCGGCCGGGACACCTACACTGTGATTTGTAGTTTTATGGCGGTGCTCGTCCACACGTTGGGTCGCGCGCAAATGTGCACGTGTATATTCTACAGTTGCATTCATTCATCTGTTTCGTTTTGTCTCGGAAAATGTTGATGACGGAGAAAAAAAAGAGAAAGATAAATAGTCTATTTTGAAATTTGATTTTTGGGGGGATTTTTTTTAATAGAATTTACAATATTGCTTCCCCCCCCTTTAATGTAAAGTGACCCGTCTTGTGTTTAATTACTCTCTGAAAGCGATAATAGAGTAGCCACACCAAAATATTATTATTGTTGTATCTTATTCCCAGGCATAATCCTCAACTAAATATATATGTTTTCCAGTTTGGATAACAATTGGAATGCTTGGAGAGGTAGACATCCTGATTGGGTACCAATTGAGTACCTTTCAGATATAAAGGAATTAAAGGTCCCTTTTTTCCACCCGTGGTTCAGTCTGTGGCTGGTGATGCTGAAAAAGAAAAGTCAATTTCATTCATCATTCAAGAAATTCTTTGGTACTTACCAAATGCCAAAAAAGACTAATGTTTCTTTTTACCATTCCTTTCCAACAGGAAATACCCTCTTATCTTGAAGATAGCAAAAAGACGAGCTGGAGGAGACCGAGATGCGTGACTGTCATGGTCAGACTGGGAAAGGTTTGGGCCGGAGAGAAAAATGTCTGGGAGGCACCCCTCATGTGAAGAACCCGGAGGACAGCAAAGATCAGCCAGCTGTAAGGTTCCTGAAACACCAATTGAAGGAGGCTTTTGAACAAAACGCACACAGAAGGACCTGAATGGGAAATCTTGACACTAGCACCCAGCGGAGGACCATATGAAGTCTACCAGAGGTGCCCCAACCTTCTACGACAGGTATGGAAGATTGTCAGTTAGTCAAATGGATGATTCTGGGATATATTATATTTTATTGAGCTTGTCGTTAAATTTAACCCACACAAATATGCCTGTGTACTTCACATAGGGTCTTTTGATTTGTCAAAAAGCTGCAACCACTCGCATGTATGATGGCTTCTAATAAGATTACAGCCTTCTACTGCAAGTCAGACGGTGTGCAGGATTTTCCAACTTTACTGATAAATGATTCGCGGTTATTGGCGCCCTCTAGTGGCCATTTTCTGAAACTGTCATCAGGTACCAAACCTTTTCGTTCAGTGCAGAGAAAGTGATTTTCATTTGCTTGGAAATCCTTTCATTTTCACAAAATGCTACTGTGCTAATCAATCAGGACGTTTTCGTTTTATAACTTAGTTAGCTTTGGATTTTTTTTTGTCGATGCAACGCACTAACAAGATAAGTCACCTCAAACACCTCAAAACAGAAGTTAACTACAGCCACCGTACTGTCCGTTGCAATTATTTAATTGACTACAATCCTAAAGGAGGTAGGACAGTGTTGTACTTTAATGAGCCTATAGTAAGTGTTGAACAGCGCTTTGCTCAGAAGTGAAAAGATTTACTGCAACAAATAATGAACGATACATACAATTAATTGGTAGCTTTTAGTTAATGCTCTTCATTTTTGTTATTACTTATTTTAGCTATTTGCCAAGTTGTCAGATGTTAAACCTGCAAATCATTTATATTGAAAATGCTAATAAAGCCCAATTTTGACCCAATAATTGTCTGATGACTCGTCACTTAAGAGCAACTCCCGTGTTACACATTTACTTTTGCATTTGGAACCATAAATGAAGCAAGTGACTGAAGTCTTTTGGAACAGGTTTTTATTATCAAGAAACTTAGATTTAGTTCTCCTTCTCCTGGACGGTCTTTGTTCCACGCAGTCTGCCTGTACGACGGGCAGCGATGAGACCGACCTTGCGACCAGCAGGTGCGTCCCTCCTGATTGTTGAGGGTTTGCCAATATGCTGATGGTTACCACCACCGAAGGGATGCTCAACGGGCTGCAGGGCGAGGGAGAAAAAAGGGACGTCAGTCAATCATGTTATGTCTCACATTAGGTAAGAGTGCCTGGTCTGCTGGATACATAGCCCAACTAAACAAGCTATTGAAGCTATTGGAGCTATTGGGCTCCCAGGAGACCCGTTCTTTCATCAAACTTCATCTCAAGTGCAGGAATGTGACGGCAACTGCTATGTTCAAGACAATACTTTCACAAAGTGAAGAATGTGGATGATTTTCTAAAACACTGAGCAACACAATCAAAAGTGTGTAAACTGTCTACATTCAAAACGGTCAGTTGCTACTAATATTGTTTGAGATATAGATCTCATTAAAATGCTTAATCTCTGAACAGATGTTTGCCATCTGAACTGTGATATTTAAAGCATGGTGCAAAGATCGGCATGAGCTCTTGTGACATGGCATGTCACTTTGCAGAGCAGAGAATCTTTCTCCTGCATGTTTTTACATTCCCACAAATTGATTTATGTCCCGTAGAATGTAAATGTTCTCCAAATGTTGTGAACACTGCATAACATGATGCTGTTTGATATGACCAGCACAACAAAACATGAAGCGAGGCCAGAATCAATAATTGCACGTCTGCCCTGAATGCAACCGTTACCCTCTATAAAACCAAAGTAACCTGCAATGCATCATGGGTAGCTGTACTTCAGGTTGCACGTCTTCACTTACGTTCATAGCCACACCACGGACACGTGGCCAGCAGTTCCTCTTGGCCTTGTACTTGTGGTAGGCACGACCGGCCTTCAGGATGGGTTTGTCAATACGACCACCTCCAGCAACAACACCTTTAAAACACAGGGAAGAGCTGGTCAGACTGTGCACTGCTTCAATCGCACGCCAAATTAACACAGTCAAGGTGAGTAAGGATCCGCTTCACCAGGAATTAATGGTTCTTACCGACAACGGCTCTGTTGGCAGAGGCGATGACTTTCTTGGAGCCTGAGGGCAGCTTGACTCTGGACTTCCTTGTCTCAGGGTTGTGGGAGATGACTGTGGCGTAGTTTCCTGAGGCGCGGGCCAGTTTGCCTCTGTCGCCGGGTTTCTCCTCCACGCAGCAGATGATGGTTCCCTCGGGCATGGTGCCAACGGGCAGGACATTCCCGATGTTCAGCTGAGCTGTGGAATACAAGACGGTTAGTTTCACACTCAACAAACGCCATCCAATTACTTGAGCCAAATTACAGCTTTTTATTTTACAGCATAACCTTTAACATTAATCTAAAATTCCCCATTTAAAAGCAAATATCTATGATCTACAAGAGATCAAGAGATCTCCAATACATGCAGGGTTCCGAGTTGGGCAGAGAAAATGGCCACTTTGCATAATTCTGTATTCCAGGTGAACGTTAGTCCCTCTTACCCTTCTTGCCGCAGTAGATGAACTGTCCGGTGTGGATGCCCTCAGCGGCGATAAAGAGCTCGGTCCTCTTCTTGAAGCGGTATGGGTCACGGAAGGCAACTTTGGCCAGGGGCGCACCACGGCCGGGGTCATGGATAATATCCTGAGGGCAGACAGCCGGAGAGACGCGTTACTTTTCCACCCAAACAACCAGCGAAACATTATCTAGCTTAACAAGTAGAAAGAGCATTCACGTACCTTCACAATCCCCTTGATGTAACCATGACGTTCAGCAAAGTCAATATGACGGAGTTTAGCAGCACCTTTCCTGTGCTTGACATGGGCTTTGAACACGGAGCCCGCACCTTTTCTCTGTCCCCTGATTACACGTCCCATCGTGCACTGAAACAGAAATCAAAGTTCTATTAAACTGGCAACATTTTATTTCACTTCTAAAGGCGCTGAAAACTAACAGTTTGGAAATAATTCACCAAGTGTCTGACATTTTACTCAACACAACTACTATTGTTGTATTGACCAACTCTACCGGAGTCTGCATACAATGTCACATCAACTGTAAGGACCAACCGTCAGAAAGTTTAAAAAGTATGGCATTATATTACAACAGGCAATTAAAACGTTGGTCCACAGTCTAGTGTTCAATGAAAGACAGTACTCGCAATGAGTTGGCGTAATTCGGAAACGGCACACATGATTACTCGCATGTGAATTGAAAACATGCTATGGTTTTAGCTACATTTAGCCTAGCAAGCTAGCCCGTTTAGCTTGGCATTCGTAGCGGCGGAGAGGCGTATTGTTTGTCAGACTCCCTAAGCTGTTAAATTAGAACAGTATAATATTTTTTTATAAAAAGTATTTTCAGTGTCTCTCGTCGGCTCACACGGCTGTGTCCGGTGTGTAGCGGCTGGCCGCACGGCCTCGGAGCCGCTACACACCGCTCACTCTGCGCCATGTCACCAAGGAGCAACGCTTAATCACAAAAAGCTTTCAAAACACAAGTCTGCAGTAAAAAAATACTCATGAGACCGCATTCTTCTACGTTAACGGCACACTTAGAAGTGTTGCTATAAAGTGGATGATTTGAGAAAAGCAAGATTTAGGGCAGATTTTAGGAGGCGAATAAGACAGTTGGTATCGTACCTAAACTCCGATGACGGAAAGAGGAAGTTCAAGGGAAAAGCGCAGGTTTTCTTCCGGAGAAACTGCCGAGGGGTGTTGTGGGAGTTGCAGTTTGAGCAGCATAGTCCAAACTGGACTGTAATAATTCAACGAATCCAACAGAGGGCAGTAGTGCAACACCAAAACTGTAAGAAGATAAAGTAAAAAGATCCTGGGATTTTCTGTAGTCAGTTTAATATTGCAAAGTCTTCAAAAAGACACTTTATTGATTTTGACAATTATAGGTTCCTGTAAAGAACAATCAGAATCAGAATCAGAATCTCTTTATTTCGCCAAATGTACAAGTACACAGGAATTTTACGTGGTGTACAGAGAAAAAGTGCACAAGTAGTGACAAAAGACGAACGAGACGAACGAAACACGGAGCGCGAGTACACCGTGGCCGCCCGCACCGAAGTCAAGCGCCACTAAGACAGCCATGGTGGAAAAAAGCCTTCTTAGGGAAATTAAACAATGACTTGGTCAAGTAAACAAGATCCCATTATTACTGCAAGTGGCAGGGGGCTCGGACTGTAAGTCGAGTGAGGCAGACTGATTGAAAACAAGAAATCTCAAAATGGACTGTAAAAATTAAACATATCCACAAGATGGCAGTAATGCAACACCAAACCTTTTAATAAAAGTACAAAAAAAAGTCCAGGGATATTCAAAGTAAAATCCACTATACAGTATACACAATTCTCCCGCCCCTCCTATTATGTGTTTCTGTAGAGTCATGTTGGACATTTTCAACATTTTCTGAAGAAAATCAAACAATTTTATGTGTTGAAGAAAGACAAATTGTAAAATAAAAATGGTGACATCTGCTGTGTAAACCCTGCAGTAATAATCAACCAAGAATCATCCAGCTCTCCTAATTGCTTTTTTTTCTCTTTAAAAAAAACGAACTTTGAAATTGCTAAGATGTTAAATGTAAAATTATTAAAAAATATATATATATATATATATGAAATCCCACGACACCGTTATAAGGGCTGCAAGGCAGAGGGCATCATGTCGACTCTGCAGCGGAGTGATGCCTCTTTAGTATGTTCTTTACATTTTGGTTCAGTTATATTCACTTATAAACCCTCTTCCTAATAAAATAATATATATCTGATAGCTCTCTGATACTAAAGTCAAACTAGTAATTAACTTATCACAGACACCCGCTCCTTCCCAAGTGGTGGTATGCCATCATGTTATGGTTGTCAATATTTGAAGTAAAGAAGGGGTATACTTATTTTTTTCCCCCCGTTGTATGGCAGGTGGCAACCACTATTATGGTGCAGTAATACCACCCACTATTGAATATACACTTTAAAGCTGTTGCAGTTTCCAGCACTTTTAAAACTATGTATTTGGGTGTCCATGTGTTAAGATCCTCGGATCCATCACTACATACTGGGACAAGAGTTTGAAACGGCCCTTTTTAAATATGATTACATATCACGTTGTCTTTGAGTGTGAATCCATTAAAAGAAAAGGGTAGTGTGAGATCACAGATTTGGTGATGATGTTCCGTGTTTTATCATCTCCGGTGTCTAACTAGTTCTGTGTGTATTTTCTCACCACAGTGGAAGAAAAAGGTGTTGATCAACAAATGGTTCCTCTCCTGAGATCATAACATCCCACAGGAGCAGCATGACTGCTGTGATTAATGAGAGGACACACGCGGCTGACACTGTAGGTGATGAATCTGTGGTTCACTTATTATGACGCTGCATTGTTTTATACTGTCCCACTGGTATAACATGCATAAATACTATGCGCACTCTTTATGTCCAGGTTCCGTCTTTTTCTTAAATGTTTTCTTTCAAATGCACACCTGCAGTTTGTTATTCCTGTAAAGACACAGATAGTGGTCTGATTAAGATGATCAGGGAATTTGCCCACATTTGTCCCATTGCTTGACTTGAGTTCTTGATGTTTTTTGTTTTTTTGGGGTATTTGGTTTCCATAGAAGAATAGTTACTGTATATAGAAAGGAAACAGGAACAGATACTCCAAATCATACTGTTGTGCAGTTGACTGGAATTCACTACGGTGCTGTTTTGTCAAGCGCATTTTTTCTCGTAAATTACCAAAAAAAACAACCATATAAGCTGATAATGTTGTAGTTACACATTGTTTTTGTTGTATCCAACTGATCAGAACTGAAGTTTGTTTTTTTCCCCCCAGAATTTCACTGGAGGGAGGACAGTTTAGGTTTAGTTGATTAACGGTGGATACAAGACATTCTAATGCTGGTCTGGAAGAAAGAATGTCTGTTTTCGCAGCCATAGAAAAAAAACTTCAAACAGGTCTGCTGATCCTTAATGTCAGCCGTATATTTGAAGTTCAGTCATGGTTACATGTCATATGTTATAATACACTATATTTCAGTATATTCCACCCAGTACGGAGCATGTCACCCGATGTCTGCTCTGCGCTGGGACGATGAAGAAAGTTCTTTGTCCTTTTGCAAGGAGGGACAAACTGAATTTACACGGATACTCAAGTTTTAAAACATCAGACGCAGAGGAGCGGCCGTGTGACTCTGCGGAGGTGACTTTTGACCTCTGACCTCCCAGTGGTGGAATAACCTTCGACCTTTGTAGGAAGGAAAATGCAGAGCTGCAGATGTGACAACAGAGCTCCATTCTGCTGTCTAACAACTAAACATTATACTATGCGCGTGTGTGTGTGTTAGCCTCTTCGTCATTAATACTGTTAGCTTTGTCAGATTTGGGACAAAACAGAACAATAGAGCTGAAACACTTACAATTCTCACAACACCCTGTTCTGTATATTTTCCACTATAATCTCCTTTTTTTCTCTCAGACGTAACCAGAAAATGTAGAGGAGTGGATATTAATATTTCACATTAATGAGAAAGCAGAAGTTAATGTGACTTGAGGACATACATGGAAAGATTCCTCAACTTTCTACATGCGTCATTTGCCAGGTTTTCAGCAGAACCGTGGGCTGGCCTCTATAGGATTCACAAGTAAAGAATACGATAGAAAGAGACCGGATATTAAAAAAAAAGCTAAATACACAGCGGGGACCAAATATAAGGCATAAAAAGGCTAAAACCTATCCATAATTCCCTGTGACATAAACAATTCATTGCAACTGCATTATATTTTTCTGTTGACAGAATGAGGACCTGGTGTTGCAAACATGCGTATATTGAACATATCAGTGAAATGTCCACAGATAAATACATTCAGTCTGGCGGAACAATATCCATTTGCGTTGAATTTATGTTTTTTGCACATACGGCACTTGGTGAAGGTTAGGGAAAGACTTAAAAAACACACACATTTAGTTGGAGAAGATGATCACATGCTTAAATGTAATCGCAGCGTGAACATCCAGCAAAAATGATTCTCAGCCCCTGGAGGCACAGTCCAACAAGGGTCCTGCCCTGCAGAGTTTGATCTCGTCATTGTGGACATGTGCGTGCTTGTATGTCGCTAGACAATCAAACATCCTTTCAGTCTCTCCCATGGACCTCACGGTCTGTCCCACGGTCACCATGGGAACGGCGAACAGGAAGGATACATTTAAACTTTAATTAGACGTGGTATTTATAGAACCACGCAGACATACACGCATTGTGTTTCCTGATTCATATTTCACATTAAACCTCTTTGTTTATTATTCTGTGTTTTTTGTTTTTTTCAATGAATTCCCATGACCAAGCCGATTTGGCGGAACTAGTCTGTCCGTCCCTATGTACTGTATATATATTTATTGTTTCTTTGTTTCCCCTGCATTTGTTCCTCCTCTTACAAACGTATATGCATATAATTATCTAACCAAGGCATCTCAATCTATCGTATTCCAATAATGTACGTTTCTCACGTTTGCCAATAGTCAGCCAATAACCTTTTATTCAGTGTGTCTCAGTCCTGCTCATTTTCCCCGGCTGTCAGTCCCTGGGGCCCATATGTTTCAGAGCTTGAGCTTCAGGCCTGCCATTCCAAACCTGTCCACCAGAGAGCCACCGCTCCTCCTCATGTGTGGCCACACCTGCCGCTCATTGTTATCATCAGTGAGTCAACCGCTGTAAAAAGACCTCGGCCACAACATTGAAACCGTTTACCTGTTTTAATTGAGTCTAGTTTTGACTTAGTGAAGGCATAAAATTTATACAGAAGGGAATTATATTTTAACCTTTATAACCTTGGCATTTTGGATCCCCCCCCCTGGGTCTCAGTCACTGGTTTTGAGTATTTTTTTCTTTTTCTCTCTCTCTCTCTCTCCCCGTCTACTTCTGGCTCTCTCGCCCCTGGACAGAACAGCTGTCTTGCTGCAGAGACGTTGTGGGCCTGTTTTGCTGTGGCAATGCCTCCAGTAACGACATCTGTTCTACTTCCCGATGTCAACATCGCTACTGGCAACCACAGCGAAAACAACAACGCTTTCATCAACAGCGTCTTTGCCATGGTCAGTACGAGCATCACTAACCACAGAACACCCTATGTGAATTTGTCAAAATGTGTTTTTACGTGCGTCTGATATTCAGCGGTGTGAAGTACTTTCAAACTAGTACTGTCCTTGAGAAAAACTCTGAGGCACTTTAGATTCATTTTCTTATTTTCATTCAAGGCCGCTTTGTAATGACCTCTGTTCCATTACATTTTACAGGGAAATCGTTTTCTTTTTTTACTACTCTACCTTTCTCTGGCAGATTTAGTTGTAGTTAGGTTAAGAATTAAGGGTTTAACATACAAACTTATTGCATGATGAGTTTAGATCAATTTTACGCTGCTATGTTACGTATGCATGGTGACAGATACGAATGACAAAGAATATTATACACAAGGAGAATGAGCATTTATCCACAAGAATACTTGGTCAATTCGCGTTGACTATTAATATATAATAGTCAACACAAATTGACCAAATATTCTTGTGGATAAATGCTTTCACTATTAATAGATTTACCAGTCAGTAATTTTATAATTCTATGACATAATGACATCTTGCAGTTGTGTGTTTTTATACTGATGTGTGGGTACCTTCACTCAAGTTGAGAACATAAATACTTCAACCCCTGGTTACGGATAAATCACCACAAACACACTCTGATTTTAGAAATTAATTTTGTTTTGAATAAAACTCCCTATGATGGCGCAAAGCTGATGGGAGATGAACGACTTCACTGTAACTCCAGTCTCTGATTGGAGGTCATCGCTCTGGCTCTCTCCCCACAGGACGTCCCCTTCCTGCCATTCTGTCTCACTTGTTTGTAAAATAGAAAATAAACAGCAGGATGGGATTTTTGGAATATGTGTACACACACACACACACGTGCGTGCGCGCGCACACACACACGCACACACGTACTCTGAGTGCAGCTGTCAGCTGGTTGAGAAGACTTGCTAGTTGAGGAGAGAAATGAATTAACAGTAGAGTAGTTGTTCAACGCTTCAATACGCTCTGCTCTGAGACGTCTTAAAAATAACTCCGAAAACTGAAACAATAGAAAACAAAATTAGACTAGTGATTCCCCACTGTCTGAGCTCTATTCCTTTGTATGGGTTTGTCCTCCACCTCAAAAGGGGACCTAATAAAAACATGGTAAAAATCATGTTTTCAGTTAGCAATTTATTAGGAACACCTGACTATAACCTTTGATATAACAGCACTTTAATAAATCCTAAAGACAAGAAAGTTTTAATGTTAAGGTTTGTCTCAGAGAGCAGTATATCCAGACTTGATTTTATCCACCAGGTTAGAATGTAGCTCAACTTAATGTAAGTATTTTAGGAAGACCTGTACACCTCCTTATTTATTCAATATGTTGGTAAAGGTTATTCATGTGTTTGATCTATGTGTGTGTTTGTGTGTGTGTGTGTTTGTGTGCACGAACAGGATGTTTTGTTTCCTCTGAAAAAGGTGGAGGACTAAAACTCTTATTTTGACAGCTCAGCATTCAGCGCTTTTATTCTGACGTCTTTAAACTGTGGAGGCCTCGACAGAAGTGAACTTCCCGTGATGACAGGGAGGGAAAAGCGGCTATAGAAAATAAGTCAACATCTGTTGCCGGGGGTAACTGGTGCCTTAACCTCCCCAACGATTGGCTGATCACCTGACCGAAGCGCTGTGCAGTCGCTACGGCTTCTGAGGTATTTACAACCAAAACCAGCTGAGAGGAAGCAACAGTCACCTCGTTGACCTCTGACCTCTGACTAATCATTGATTATGTGAAGGCAAGGTTTTAATGTTTTTTTTCCCAACCACAGACACGTTTACTTTACATTTCTGAAACACAAAAACACATTGGGTGAGAGTTTGACTCAATCCCCACCTTGGGAATCACTCTTCTCATCCGCCTGCCATTTAAAGTACTTTAAAGTACTCCTGAGTACCTTTTTTTCTATTCTTATACTATGAGTGAAGTAGGATATCAATGCAGTATTATTTATTGCATGGGAGCCTGCTAGTAATTGTACTGAAGTAAAGAATCACAATCCGAACAAATGCTCGCTCACTCATTCACTTACTGGCCGAGCTCGGGGCGATGGCGGGTCAGGTGACAGCCCTGCGTTCGGGCCAACTTGTGATTCTGTATTCCTCAAGGACAAACTCTAGAAAGAGGTCATTTCAAAACTGGACTGTTCCAAACCACACTGTCAACTACAGTGCGTCTTCAGTCATGTGTTTAGAGTCCTGGAGGTCCTGGAGTCACATGATGAGGATAGGATAGACGCAGAGAAACAACAGCACCCACATTCAGAGGAAGAGGAAGAGATTTCTTTTAACTCTGAGGCCAAAACGGCAGTCACTGCAGGGATTTTAAAAAAAACATGAGTTTCCCTGTCTATATACTTGGTTGTTGTTTTTTGTTGCTCATACAACTAAGGACATACATTGTTGTGCAAGAATTAAGCCCTCCCCCCGCCCCCCCTTTCACTTTTTCACCTCCGCACAACTGGAAGTGCGCGCTGAAGCTGAAGCCCGAACCGGACTGTGGTGGCCAGGGACACGTTCACTCTGTCACTTCCTCTGACTTTTTTTTTTATGATGGTATACAGCTGCACGCATCAGATAACACAAAGCGTCAAAACAGGAGACGAAATGTAGAGGACACACAGACAGAGAGGACAAAACTCAAGGGAGCGGCTTTTGTACAAAGCATCGTGTCTGGGGGGGGAGAGCTTCACCTCCAGCAGAGTCTGTTAATGAATCATCAACAGTTGGAAACCAGTCGCAGAGAGCAGTGGGAGACGCTATATACTTGGTTGTTGTTTTTCGTTGCTCATACAACTAAGGACATACATTGTTGTGCAAGAATTAAGCCCTCCCCCCCGCCCCCCCTTTCACTTTTTCACCTCCGCACAACTGGAAGTGCGCGCTGAAGCTGAAGCCCGAACCGGACTGTGGTGGCCGGGGACACGTTCACTCTGTCACTTCCTCTGACATTTTTTTTTATGATGGTATACAGCTGCACGCATCAGATAACACAAAGCGTCAAAACAGGAGACGAAATGTAGAGGACACACAGACAGAGAGGACAAAACTCAAGGGAGCGGCTTTTGTACAAAGCATCGTGTCTGGGGGGGGAGAGCTTCACCTCCAGCAGAGTCTGTTAATGAATCATCAACAGTTGGAAACCAGTCGCAGAGAGCAGTGGGAGACGACACAGCTGTTAATGAGTGTGTGTGTATGTGTGTGTGTGTGCGTACGCGTACGTTTGCCAGTTAAAGCCACGGGAAGACATCACACTGCAGTCTCTGTCTTACGGCTGACATCATTTTCCATCCTAAAGGAGGGTGTAGCTGGAATGAATGAATAAAGGAGAATCCCAGGCGACGAGAAGAAAGTCTGAGCCATCACATCCCCGTTTCAAACGGCACGTCATTTCCTCCACCGTGTCTCACTTCCCCACCACATGCTCACACGGTTAGCTGCCGACTCTATTATGCCAGGACCGAGAAAAAAATAGAAGGCAGATTCGGCCAAAGATGCCAAAGAAGGCACGCAGTCGTTTTTTTTCTTAGAGACACTAAGTAGGACCAACAAAGAATGGGGAGACCTGAGGGAGGTTGAAGAAAAAAGTTCCCAATGATGATTTTCTTTCAAGGCGATCTCGGGGAAACTTGTTTTAATATTTCTTTTTTCTGACAGCAATGTGTGCGTCTTCCTCACGTCAACCCCCCCCCGCAAAGCCACCATACTGACACGGCTTCCTGCGGCACAGGATTGTCCTAACAATGCATCAGAGGATGTAGCCGCGTGGTTCGTTCCAACGCTGTCCTTGTACGGACAAAGGCGTGCGAGGGATGTGATCGTCATCCACAGACGTTTGGACACGTTCAGGAATTGCTCGCGTCAACTTTTCAAGCTCCATTCATTGCAGTTGCTGTTATAAGCGCCGTTTGAAATGTGCTCGTTTACTTAATCTGACCTCGGATGGTTGAAAACTTAACGTGGTCTCATTCATATTCAATGGCCGTGAACTGTTTCGGCTTCAATTCAAACTGGGGAAATTATGAAGTTATAAAACAGAAGATAACTGGGCTCACAGTGTTTTGTTTTTTTTTGGTCTATAATGGTTTGAATTGTGCTTCCGTCGACACAACACTGACTTTGTTCCTGCGAACGCGCACACAGGAGCCTCATTAGGGAAGATTTGAGTGTGAACCCGTTATAGCTTCCTTCCCCCCAACACACACACACACACTCCCTACAGGAGAGCACAGATATGAAGCAAACAGCTGGATCCAGAGCGCGCACACCCACACACACACACGCGACCTTGTCCCACACTCTGGTCTCCTGCCAGACAGGAAAAAGGTTTGTGTGTGTCTGTGTGTGCGTTAGTGTGTCGTTGTCAGAGATAAGCGGGTCAGGACCACAGAGAGATATGAGGGGGACGGGGGGCGACACCCCCCCCCCCCCCCCCCCCAGGGGGGAAGGGGGGGGGCGGGGGGGCGCCCCCCCCCCCCCCCGACACCCCCCCCCAACACAACAGCTTTTTGAACCAATCAGATCGCCTCGCAGCCTTCAGCTCATTAACAGCCGTGGTCGTTATCAGTCTTCCTCCAGGAGAGATTTTAGCTCATTAACATAATGACATAATGAATTGACGCTGGTTAGCTTAATGAAGCTGCCGATTAGCAGGCGGGAGCGGAGCCCTCTGTGTTCATTTAGCTCTGACGCAGCGGAAGAGTTCATTTAACGCGTTCGGTCACATCAGCTCTGCCATTAAACTGAAACGAAAAACGTGGAAAATGAAGACTCACTAAACTGTTTTAACAACACGACAGGGAAACTATATATGAATTAATGACGACAGAATAATCATCATTGAACAGTACGCAGCATATTTTGGAAACTCATTTCCAAAATATGTGGTGTGAGCTAATGACGCTTTTTATATCCCGACTGTGGACAGATTTGATATATGGCCTAATTTTAGTCTGGGTAATATTTTGTCTGTTTTCACACAACGCGCAGTGCTCGCCACTCCTTCTATCGTTACAACCGCCACCCAAAATCACAGTACCAGGGAGAGTTTTTTTTTCTGATCTCACTAGCAATTTAAAAAATGAGTCAGTAAGAGGGAGGATTTGTGAACTTTTTCTTTTTCCTCTATCAGGCCCTCCCTCTTCCGGCTTGCCCGTCGGTGTCACGTCCCCCGCTGATCGTTGCCCACACCTGTCTGCCGTCAAGCAATCAAGCTGCTCCTATTTCCCGGGCTCAGTCCTCGGCTCTCTGCCACATCCTCGCATCTGCGCTTCCACGGTCCACTTTCCTGACCGTGCATATTTTCCCCGATACTCCCTGACTTCCCCTGTCGTTTGTTGCCCTTGGTTTTGGACTCCCATCCCCCCCCCCCCCCCCCCCCCCCCCCCCCCCCCCCCCCCCCCCCCCCCCCCCCCCCCCGCCCGGCCCCGCCCCCCCCCCCCCTCCCTCCCGCCCTCTGCTCCCTGGTGCAAAGAGATAAGATGTGCGCTGCGACTCAGACTCTATATCAAGAGGCACGTCTCCTCGCTCTAATTACTCAGCTGTCAAACGCGACATTTCACTCCATCTTCGTAGCAAACACCTAATCAGAACCAAACCCGCTGGAAGCGTGCACACTTGAACATAAATCAGTCTGATAAGAACATAGTACACAACATGACAGGGACCACCTTTTGGGGAAAAAAAAACACGACATAGGCCCATGTCCCACCCATTCACATGGCCCACACTGCAGACGGTGACCCCGGGGGGGCATCGAGGCGCTTTGGCTTCACTTTTCTCAATCTAAGTCCCGATAACCCACCTCAGGGCTCTAACTTGACATGTGCCATTGTGAACATGCAGAAAGTGAACACTGGCTCTTCCTGTTGAATCAGAACCAGAGTCAGACCGCACCGACTGATCCTGGGAGGGGAATTGTGGGACGTTCACTTCCTGGCGAGCACAATGCCTGTTGTTTCAGACAGGTTGTGACATCATCATCAAGGTCTTTGGGGCAGGATGAAGCCATGTGGGTGAAACTCGGTCTCCTCCTGTAAAGTGGGGGAACGCAACACTGTATACGCGCATGCATTTTCTGTCCCAGTTCCACGGGACAGTTAGAGCCACGAGGTCAGGGACTGACCCAGTGCAGCAGCGGATTTATACTTCAGTGAAGGATTTTTTCATTGTTGTAGCTCCGCTGCAAACTTAGATAAATGTCTCGTACTATATCAGGTCATCTCTCGAATGAAGACCAATCCCGTTGGGATTTCTTTGCGGATGAGAAGAACAGCATTAATGAGAGTTAGGATTGTGGTTTAGGTTAGTGGTTTTACAGTTAAAATGGGAGCGCATGGCACCAAGAGGGACAATATTATATGAATAAAATGAATGAATGAAAAAATAAAATGATGATTAATAAAAAAATTAAAACTATTATGCTGAATTTGAAAAAAAAATAAAAAATCCTCCAGACTGACATACCAGCCAAAAATATGATCACATATTGTATGTAAAACAGAATAGTTTGTTTTATGATATATTGTGTTTATTTGTTTTGTATGGGCCATTTTGGAGGACCTGCATCACGGAGTCCCTTTCTTGCAACATGTTCACGGTGATTTGTTCAAAGGAAGACGAAAGATGTGAGGAGACCCAGCTGACCGATCGCAGCTCTCCTGCGGCTCTGATGTGTTGTTACAGGTTTGGGTCTCCACACCAGCCCGAGGAGCATAAATCGTGCTCTGTTTAGTTAAACGCGTGAAGGCTCAGGCATCATTCTCTGCTCCTCCAGAACATAAAAAAAAACTAAATGGACGTACACAGGCGCAGCCAGACACACACCAGACCCCAGAGACGCCATACCTCGGCTGTTCAGACTGGGAAAAAGGTTGCTTAAATTAAGACATCCAACTCTTGACATAAACATACCGTTTTTTGGTCACATATCTGAGGCAACCATGGAGGCACTCCTCAGGACTTGTGCATCAGTTACATTTCTGCGTCGCTTCTAAAACGGCATGAGTCAGAGTTGAACAACGTTAAAAAAATCAAAAACGGATATCATAAAATAGGTAGCCATACTTATTTATCCTCATAAATGTATAACTTGGCTAAAATATAAAAATACTTATTTTAACCCAAACCAGGATCCTTGCCAAACTTAATCACGGTTTTTTATGTGGATAAATTCAACAATAATCACACACACACTCTCACATCCACTAAATGTTTAATATATGTAGATGATTGTAAATATATCTTTTAACTTCGACGTGCACAAAGGAGGGAACTGGCAAAGATTTTAAGTCACAGCGTGTGTGTGTGCGCGTGCCTGTGTGTGTGTGCCTGTGTGTGCTTGTGCGTGTGTGTGTGTGTGTCCGAAGGCATCTTTTTCAGTAACAGCTTGTGTTGCCTATGGGATAACACACATACACGCATAGTGTATCTGCCGCAGGCCTGTAGCTCATTACTGATTCATATCAACATATGGTTACACACACACACACAGTCGCACACACACACACACACACAATGATCTTGTCAGTAATTACTGTTGTATCGGAATTGAGACTGACTAATTATGTGAACTCTGGCCCTGTTCTCTGGACCGGGCTTATTTGTGCCGAGCTTCACAGTTGGGGCTCCTGCATCGTTCTAGGATGAGACTTTTTCTAAAACTGTAGGTGACATTCATTTTTATGCGGCCGGTGTTTTCCCTTAAGCCGTCTGAGAGGCTCCTTCACCTCCCCTGCCTGGTGAGAAGTCCCAAAATAGGGTTTTGCCGTGTTTCCACCCAGTCTGTAACCTTTCGTGCTCTCCTTCATTGAGTGACGTGGCGCCACCAATTCCACTCCTGAGCAGTGAAAGATCCTTGCACCCATTTGTCCCGGGATTCACCGTGCATAAGTGATGGAGCTAATTATCTTTGTGGGTGGCCATGCAGCAGCAGTGTCGTGGCTTATGGTAGCCAATGGTACAACAATAAGGGCAGGACAAAATGGTGACAGAAATTGGAAATCTTCTGTAAAACCGGACCGTCTCGCCTTGGCTGGGGCCCCCCCTTCGTAGACTGAGTGAAAAGAGTGTGCGTGTAAAAAGTCCACATCCTCCGAGGGACGTGACCCCT
The DNA here is from genome assembly GCA_016785305.1 of Colistium nudipinnis. Classification (NCBI taxonomy): domain Eukaryota; kingdom Metazoa; phylum Chordata; class Actinopteri; order Pleuronectiformes; family Rhombosoleidae; genus Colistium; species Colistium nudipinnis. The sequence continues at coordinate 187,124 of JAFBJU010008949.1, forward strand.
GACTTGGGGAAACCGCCATATGATGCTTTAACTCTCCTTCTGCGTTTTGCTGTCTTTCTGAACCCCTATTTGGATCTGTCACAGGCTGAGGTCACCTGAGTGCTGGTGGGTTCCGGTGACACGGGTCGCAATGCAGCCACGCCGGAGTCGTTCACGCATGCTAGCATGAAAATCTGGTGTGAAAACCACCTGTACAGGATGTCCACCTCTCAATCTTTTGTCACTGCCCAGTGCTCTCTGCATGAGGCTGCCCTCTGACACTACAGCTGCACGTCGTTGGTGTTTTCATGTGTTTGCTTCCTCGTTCCCCTCGTTCTTCTAAACAACAGTAGCCTCCCTTTTTTGCGAGAGGGAGGCGGCAGAAATGTGTTTGAAAGTTACAGGGAAAACACGTGTAGGCTGTGTGACTGTGAGTTGGATCAAGCAATGACTACAATTTCAACATAGCACACACGCACAGGCCCGCGCGCAGAGGCACACACACACACACACACACACCGTGGCCTGATGGAACCAATTAGCAGACGTTATCATGGCCTGGAGATGTCACAAGCTGTTCAGACACCCCTACCCTCCCCTGCGCCCCCCAGGGGGTCTGTGAGTCTCTGAGAGAGCAAGAGGGAGGGAGGAACGGAGAGGGAGAGGGAGATAATGTGTGTGTGTGTGTGTGTGCGTGCGCGTGCGTGGGTGTGTGCGTGCCACCGCACATACATCACTGCTAAAATATTTACAGTCCCTGCTTTACAGTTTATATTACTGACCTACATCCATCTGTGTGTGTGTGTGTGTGTGTGTGTGCGCATTTCTGCACGCATGTCTGTGTGCGTGTGTGAGAGAAAGAGAGATGTCATGGCTAAATAACTGCTATTGACCTCAGCCACAGGAACATGTCCATATAAGGCTGTAAACACACAGAGCTTGACAATGCCTCTCGGGTTCAAAATCAAAGTGTTTTCTCTGATCTGTGTTAAAGTGCATCTGTTTACCACTATTGCTAAGAAACAACTTCAGCATCTGCTTTGACGTACACATACAAACTGAAACTAAATTGTTGCAACGTGGGGTTAGGCAACAACTTCAGACACCCAGGATTTTCATGAAGATCTCTTGGTTGAATCAGTGGGACAAATGGGCGACAATTGTGTTTGAAAGTGCCTGGTATTATTTGGAGTCCGAAGTACAAAAAATCAGACAGCATACAGTTCTGTTTCTTAACATTAAACCAACAGGCCTGCCTCTTAAATCAGTTCACTTATGACTTCGGGATCAAATTTGAACTCAGTTTGTACTAATGTACTAAATGCTAGAGCTGTATTGGTAGGCTTCTGTCAAATTGAAGAACATAACTCACCATTTGTGAGACACACATCGATCACCGTAGCAACCTATAAACCCATTGGATCATCATGTTGCCAGGTCTGTCGTGTGTTTTTATTTAAAGTAACAATAGTGGAAACTGTGGCTCGTCACACTTCCCGGCCCTCCTAAGGCCTGGTGGAGCCACGTGAACATAAGGGAGGAGAGGGCAATCAAATGAGTAACCTTAAACATTTGTCATTGGAAAAATCTTGAATCTTGGGTCCTCCAGTTGGACTATCTGGAGGATAATTGCAATTTATAAAAAGTTTAATCTTATCCATAATTTACTTTACAATTGCACTGCAATGACCAAGTTAAGAGTCGGGATCTCGGTACCCAGTGATTTCAGGTCAGGAAACACTTAGGACTAAAATGATTCAAGTGGATTTTGTTCATGATCCAGAGAAGCTTTTTTTTTTCCTGTTTTCGGTCTTCATGCTAATTGGCTGCTAGTGATCCAGTAAGTTTTAACCGTTTATTAGGGTTAGGTTTTAAACCCACACGGACACAGCTAGAACAGCCAAATTCCACACAGAAAGATCCAAGAACCTTTAATAACTCTTTAAACACGAAAACATTTAAGTCACAGAATAAACAGAGAAACGTAAATACTTGAAAAAAAAACAGGATCATTTTGCCTGTGTTGGGGAATAAACAGTCATTTCCTTCCATTTTCAGTAATGCCGGTGGCCCAGCCCACCTCCTCCATGTCTCCTCTTGACCCCATACAGTCTCCTACTACCACACACACAGACACACACACACACACACACACACACACACACACATCAAAGCCTGTATCTGGATCTAATCTGACTGATCCGTGATCAGCTGATGTGAACACAGCGGGGATCAACCGTCTATTAGCATGCCTCTGATAACACACAGACACGCAAACACACTCTCTAATCTGTGAATGTGTTTGTTTTTGAGCTCTATCGGGAGAGAAGACAGACAACGTCAACTCCTCAATCTGGAGGCTGCAGTTTGCGGAGCTCATTTAGATTAGTGAGGCTAAATGACACAAACACAGCCAGCATCTTTGAAGGAGAAAGATCGACGGCCCAGCTGAACTAATCATTGTATTACGGCCACAGTGTCATCTGGTACGGTCAACGCAAACACAGGCTGGTGACAAAGACAGTGTGGGCAGCAACACTGACGCACACAACAAACACACAACTAGTGAAAGGGAGAAAGTGCTAAAACTTGAACTACTGAACTGGTTGATGTGTTCATGGTCTGTGAGGCAAGCAGCGGAAATGAAAGAGAACAGAGGAAGTCCCTTAGCGTCTTGCTTCATCAAATTCACACATAGACACGTGAACACACACACAGCAATTAGCACACGATGACGGTAGGACTGCGAACCGTCCAGATGTTGTCTTCTTTGTACGTGCGAGCGAAAGTAACTTCTCACACCGGTTGTTGTGTTTTTAACTGGACTTCATGGCATCTTTTCGGAAATCAGTTGGCTTCACATCCTTCGGCATGAACGGCACAGAAAATGTGAAGGGGGCCGAGGGGTCTCAACGTGTGTATCACTGTCGTGTTTATCTGCTTCACATCCTCTGTCCTCCCATCCACTGACCCCTGACTCCTGACCTCCTAATTGCCGATTGAGCGGAGGATACAGTGACCTCAGTGAAACCATCGCACAGCTCAGGGCTTACGCCGTGTTATACAACTGGCATGTTCTCACTTGATATGCTGTCATAACTGGACCAAAACATGTGACGGTAGCGCATAATGCTTCTTGTTAACGAGGCCATCTGGTTGTTTTGCATGTCACACTTTGTCCAAACAGTTCCGATCATGGTTTTTGTCTAAACCTTAAAGATGGTGAGTTTAAACGTGGCCATAAATCTGTTTCTCCGTCAATCAGGCAAAAAATATGTACCGAATACTAATTTCTGCATTTAAGACATTTTTGGTCAGCAGAAGGGTTTTAATCATATTGTCGCATAGGATAGTGATAGAAAAATATCTTGAATAGACATGTCTCCAATGTAGAGACATGTGTGCTCTATAACAGGTGACGCACATCAGGCAAAAACGATCTACCAGGTGTTGTGGGATCAAACAATAACCGACACACAGGATCTGACATATACTTTTGTACTTTGCTGTGTGTGTGTATGTGTGTGTGTGTGTGGGGGGGGGTGCATATAAACTGTATATAAATATATGTCCAATTAAGATAGGGAGACTCAAAGGCTCAGAGTGTGTGGGAGGGTGGGAACAGTAGCTGGTCAGATTCCAGCATAATAACTGTAGGGTCAGTAACAGGAAATGCCAACAAACAGTGTAGTGCAGAGTTCCTTTCCGACACTTAGCCAAACAGTCTGCTACACAACTGTCTTTCTGTCTGGAACTATTTTTATCAGTTTGGATAAAATCCGACCGATAGCTGGTGTCGCATTCGCACACTTACGGAGATGGAAGGTGTTCTCAGGTGGTTTCAGAAATGTTGCAATGTCGTAAGAGAGCAATGACTTTTGAAAAGAAACGTTCTTTTCTCCCCTTCGTGTCTATTTTATTTACTCATAGCTGGTTGTAGGTCTGGAAATAGTCAGCTCGAGAGCCCTTCGATTTTAAACAAACACAGCCAATCCCAGCTGTGCATCCCTTACTTCATAGTTCAAACTGCTTATAAAGTAATTGTTTATTTTTATTGTGTAGTTACACGGGTTAAAAACAGTTTGAATCACAAGAAGTAGCTCTTCAGGGGAATTTATGTGAATATTTGCTGAGAAACGCTAGATGAATCTCTTTTTTTTTTTTTTAATCTTTGCACTTTTATTCCATAATTGTATTCTTCGTTGGATTTTATCTAAGTCCACTGTTGAGCTTTTTAGTTGTTTAATGTAAATGACATTATGATATATTTATTTAACTTATTTATTTGTCAATTAAACAGCTCTAAGGTCGGATTTGCTGAGCAGCGGTTTCAAATGTTACATATGCGATAAACTGAAGGAGCTTCTTCAAGAGCTCTTAAATTAAATAAACACACAGTTCAGCTTATTTCTTTCTTGAGACACAAACTACAAGGGTACAGAGCATCTAGTTTCTACACTGCTGTTTAGAGGGTTCAACAGTATAGCTAACAGTTACTTAAATTTATTGTAAACTTTATTTCACCATGGTCATAATCAAGCACAATCCTTTTTTTTTTTTTTTTTTTTTTTTAACAAATTCATCAATGAAATTGAAAACAATTTCTATTGGGAAGAACCTACCAAGCGTTCATCATGTTTTCATTTATTTCGTGTTTTTTTTTTGGCACCAGGCATCTAGCTGATTCATGCCAAGCTACAATTGGTCTGAACACAGCCTCATCGATACTTTATATTGTCAGGGCGTGACAAGTGTGACATCAGCTGAGCAGGCTTACAGACCACATGACGGCATGGATGTTCCACTGCGCACACACTCCACACACCAGTATTACTCGGGAACCTCATTGGACACATGTGGATAGTTTATATATACACTTTAAGAAGACTGAGCAGCTAATGTCCCCATTCATGTATGGTCCAGCGGTGGCGGGAGAGTATATGTTTGATTAGTAAACCATATATCGTCTGCAGCTGCAGCCAAGGCAGAATCTGGCGTCAATCGTGTGAATGTGTGGGTCCACCTGACCTTGTTTGAACAGTCCAGAATGGTATATGTTGTTCCTAAGAACGTTCTCCTTGTGTGTAGTTATTCAGTGTGATGGCGCTCGTGCTCTCAGAACGGTCAAATCTGATTACAGCAACAGAGAGCATTCGCACTGGTGATAACGGAAGAGGGGAAACACCCTGCGCGCACGCTCACACACACACAGACACACACACACCCAGACACACGCCGGTCATTATGAGGGAGGAAAGGAAAACACCGTTAGGCGCGTGCGTGCGAGCGCACACATCAACGTGGCCATGCCTCACTTCTGGGGACATTGCACGCACCCCATCACATTTCCTTTCAGGCTCACTCTAATCGCAGTCTCGCTTTTTCCTAAACCAGACCCTAACTACTCATCCCTGACGTTTCCCAATGCGGACATATGACTTTGTTTTCCATAATTATCTGGCCATGTAGTCCGGGGGTCCCCGAACGTCGCCAAGACAGAGTGAGTGTGCACGCGGAGGGGAGGAGGGTGGGAGGATCTCCGCGCGCTCAGATGGGACTTTCATTCACCTCATTGTGAAACGGGGTAGAAGTTTAGTTTCCACTCGTTCCACTCAGTTTTGTCTCTCTCTCTCTTTTTTTTTTTTTCCTTTCAACTTCACACTTTCAGCGTCGTCTCTTTTCGTCTGCGCGCGAAGCAACGTGCGCTCACGCCTCGCAGGTCCACGCGCTCACACCGAGCAGCAACAGGAGGTTCCACGGCGCCACACGCCGGGGACTAAGACCGGCTCCGTCCATCACGCCCGCCCGGCACCGAGGGGACACATCGCAGCCTGAGCCGGGATACCCGCTGTGGGAACGGTACGGTAACACGCGCTCCCTGTTGTACTCAACTTAAGAGGACGTTACGTTTCCTGTCATGCACACGCCAGACAAATGTGCTATTCGTCAAAAACCCTCGAAAGACGCTTCATTGTAACAAACAAGTACACATGATCAATTCCCATGTCTTTACATCCAATTCAATTATCGCCACCACATGTTTCACAGGGCCGTGGCCAGAAGTGTTGGGAGGGCCCTGTGGAATGTGTCAGCCGGGGTTCTTTTCTGTCAAAACCGGTCTGATTTCACATCAAAACATCACGTTAGCCAGGGACTGTCCTGAGGATTGTCGATCCTCACATTTAGCAAGATTCATTGACAGCGAAACACGTTGTTAGTTTCATCCATATATAAGTGTATGTGACTTTGAACAGTCAGCAGGAGATGGTAAAGCTTTTGTTGGAAACATCAGGGTTACTTCTGGCTTTTGTGGATTTGAGAGTCTCCTGTTGACTGGTGTCCCTCTGGTTTCCTGTAGTGTGTCCTCCGTCATGTATCCCTCGGCTGTGGGCCTGTGCGTGCGCTGCAGTCTGCTCCTGGTCCTGGTCCAGGTGCTGCTCCTGGTCCTGGTGCTGGTCAGTCCGGCAGCGGGATACAATTTGGATCAGGACCACAGTCTGGAGTTCAGCGGCCCTTCTTCCTCCATGTTTGGATACTCCGTCCTGCTGCATCGCCACAAAGCGCAAAAGTGGTCTGTATCTGTGCGGTTCATTGGATATTGATCCGTGATGGATCCCCTTGTTCAATGTGTTCACGATCGTCTTGTTGTTTTGTTTCCATGAAGGCGGCATCTCTTATTTACTTGGATGGCAGGTTATACAGCTAAGTTTGAGCGTGTTATAATTCACATGTGGGCACAATGATCCGACCGATGTTGTGCTGAACTAGTTGATCTAAAAAAAACTGCCGCTATCATAGAGCTGTAGAGACCAGCTACATTTGAGCCATTCAGCGTGGAGCTGCAGTCGCTGCCATCGTAACAGAAGGTGTGTGCGTGTGTGTGTGTGTGTGTGTGTGTGTGCATGCTAATTACCCAGTTTCTTGTCAATGACAGAAGCTCTTTGAGGGGTTCACACACAGATGCCATTCAGCCACTGAACAGACAGATCTCTTCTAACCCTCTCTCTCTCTCTCTCTCAGGTTGGTGGTGGGGGCTCCGGTGGCCAACTCGTCATCCGATCCATCGGTTCGATCTCCAGGAGCTGTTTTCCGCTGCAACGTCGCTGCCGATTCCCAGCACTGCCAACACATGAACGCCGGTCTGTTTCCGTCAAAGTGTTTTTCCCTAGCATTTGAAATACAGACTCACTGGGATTGTATTGGACATCAGCAAAACAAACCCATGGCGTGCACCAGGGTCTATGTAGTGCAGTCGTGGAGATGGAGGATAAATGGACTGTTACCGTTTCACCTTTTGTTAGTCTGACACAGACTATGCACAAAAATGCATCTAGTGACCTTTAACACTTCAGCAGTGTTAACACTTTAACAGTAAAACACCACTTAATAACGTTTAAAAGCTGCAAGTGTGAAATAGTGTAAATGGTTGAATGAATGTGCGTGTGTGTTTATGCGCAGATGTGGTGAGCTGTGGGAAGACGTGCGAAGCAGAGAGTGATCACCAGTGGCTGGGAGTCAGTCTGTCCAGACAGCCTGGAGACAACGGAGGACACATCCTGGTAACACACCTTCTCCTTCCTTGTGTCCCCTTATCCGTGTTTACGACAATGTCAAGGAAGACAAGGGATGAGGATGTAAAGCAGTTAAAAGGGATTTTAATGGAGTCGTTACGTGATAAAAAAAAAAAACTAAAAAAACATGAACCCTGTAATGAGCATAAGCCCAGATACACAAGTGATTACGTCGATAAAGACTTGTGAACTTCGAAGAAGCGGTGTGACTTTTAGCAGGGGGTTCACTCTGCTTTTTTAGTGGGACATCGGCTGTCCGTGTGTTGGTCTGGAGCGGCAACTGAGGGTCACATTGCTGTCAGATCCAAGAAGTGCTCGCTTGTGAGCACTGTAATTCGATTGTTGCAATTATTAGATTATTAGGCACACACACCGATAACGAAAAGGGTTGGCAGCCAATGTCTTTGCTTTTAGTACGTGTGGCAATTTGCAACATTTGCCGGATGTGTTTCTTCTTTTACAGCCTATTGCTTTTCCGCAGCAGCAACACATGAATTTGTAGCACTGGCCCTGTCACGTGTGAATAAAGTGTGAGCCTTAGTTTGAAATGAAAAAGCACAGTGGCGTCACCGGTGGTGTTCGATATTTGGAGCTTTCAACTTAGAACCACGGAGGAAGGAATACGCAACAATGTAACAATGTCCAACTCACACGTCCTGTCACACTGTCATCGGAGAAACAACACCACTGCTAACTTGTGACACTCGACAGAGTAATGAGCCCATGTCACATGTTGTTTGCCTGTTTCATGCTCTGTGTGCTGTTTGTGCACGTGTCCAGGCGTGCGCTCACCGCTGGAAGAACGTTTTCTACTCGAAGAAAGACAGTCAGAACAACAAGCTGCCGAACGGAGTGTGTTATCGCTATGGCAGCGACCTGAGGAGTGGCCAACACATGATCCCCTGCTACAGAGGTACACGATTTGAGGAAATGAATATACTTAGACATAGACACTTCTGAGGCCTATTTGCACTGTAAAACGGACGACTGTGGGAAGTAATTGCGAGCACACCGTGGACACAGCATGTCCTCCTTTTAGAATGACATGGCAAACTTAGTAGCAACCGGTCATTTATCTACATATTCAGCAAAAAGGGACCTCCTGACGAAACTCAATCAAATAGCCGCACTTGCTGTGCATGTCTGTTTGCCGTTTGGTGCCGAAAAGAGAGTTAACAGATTCGTATTGCAACGGAGCGTTGCCTGCAGTGGGATGCGTATATATATGTTTGGAAGGTGTTGACATTCTCACATTTTCACATTTGAGATAACGCCAGCTACGCACGTCTCACTTCTTTCGTGTGTGTGTGTGTGTGAAATGAGCAGCTGTTGCAGTTGCGGGTGGAAATCATTGCGCTTTTGTGTTCATATTTTCACCTCTCTCCCTTTTCTGTTTGTCTGTTGCAGATCACCAGAGGAAATTCGGAGAGGATTATGGGTCATGTCAGGCCGGTATTTCAAATTTCCTCACAGAGGTCAGCAACACACACGCACGCAACCAAGGTTTTGTTTTGAAAACCCAGTTTTTTTGTCACTGTTTTATTGTCAGACTGAGTGAAGTGTGTCACTGTTATACACCTGATGAATGTTGACCAAGGAGAATCTCCTGTCCTCTTCTCGTGCCCAGCAAATGCTGCTGACACGCCGACATTAATCACTGAAATGAAACGCTTTTTTTTTTAAACACAGGATTTTTTAATTAAACAGACAAACTGTATCAGATTACACCCAACCTTTTATTCTCACCATTTTGCGAAACCGTTTTACAAAAAGAAAACAAAATCTCACAGTTTTCCGTGTCCAAAAGGAAAAGGAGCTCACGTAAACGCTAAAGCAGCGAGTGTTGGGTCACATGTGTGACATGGAGCACAGTGTATCACCGAGACTGAAGTCTACCTGTCTTTCTCAGGACCTGATCATCATGGGGGCTCCTGGGACCTCTTATTGGACAGGCTCGGTTCTGGTCTATAACGCGTCCAGCCGAGGGATGTCGGTGTACCTCGATGACGAAAGTGCAGCGGTCAGCTTCGGAAGCTACCTGGGTAGGTGATGCACCTGCTTCGGCTGTTCTTGTTGTTGTTGTTTTTTTCGACAGCATGGATTATAGTTGGGACCTGTTTATTTTAAAGTAGCAGGCTTCTAGTCAAAGCAAAAGGCCCATTTTTTTGTTCTCATTCCTCGCTGAACACAGGGTACTGCAAATGGACACAGCCACAGTGAGCTGCTTAAATGTAGAAATGAATGTAAATGTCTATTACTGTGCCACGCTGCGGCTTGTGTGCGGCAAGCCATTTACAGTGTGGCAGCATGACTTCAATGGTCCCGGGGATTGATAGCACTGCAGCTTGAACAGCTGGCTAATGCAGTGCAGTGAGAGGACGTAAGTGAGAACAAAGAGAACCGATGTTCCTACCGTGCGTTTTGCTTATCTCAGTCTCAGTTAGACCTCTGCCTTTGTGGTGAGTCATTTTAGAAACGTCTGCAGCTGTGATGTTTCTTTACGGCCACTGACACTATCTCACTCCTGAATGTGGGACTTGCACGTTTTTTAAAAGGTCATTGCAGCATTCAATGGAGTTTCCTTGGAACGCACTCTTGAATGTATTTTTTCGCCTTGCATTACCTTTACTCAAGGCCTCGTTATTTTAGCCTTGCCGTTGTAGACAGTCGTGAATTGCATTCGGACTGAAGAAAGGTTGCAGGAAAAAAAAAACAACGCTTCACTGTGTGTTTTTTTCTTTTTTTTCTTTTCAACACATGAACTGCATATTTACTGGATTGCCACAAAAGCACTTTCGGGGTTTATTGTGTGCTAGATGAAGAGGAAGCTGAGCAGAGAGGTGTGGAGTTCATCAGCTGTTCTACATCCTTTCTGACTGCCTTCAAAAAAGATCTTCTGTTCTCACCACGTTAGCAGAAATGCAAAAAAATAAATGTTCTAACTAGTCAAGCAAAACCAGCTCAGAATGCAAAAATGTTGTGTGTCCTCTTATGGTAGAAATAGAAACTTAGCGTGTGTGTGTGTGTGTCTGAAAAGCACGCAATTGAAATCCAGTTGAGGTTTGTGCTAGTGCTATACACACACACACACACACGTGTTCTTGTCAGTCTATTCACTTTCTAGAATCAAAACAACTACATGTCTAAACCCTAACCAAGAACCAAGAAAGCCACACAAAAACACAAGCCCAATCGTGTTCGTATTCTGCTTCTGCTTTGGTTCTTCATGAATACAGTGGCAGCTGTACGAGTAAGCAGGGGTTGCGGCTGTCAAATAAATGTCATGGCGTAACACGTACAATGTCTTCCTGTCAACGGAAAATATTCAGCGGTTCAACATCACACTTCTCTGATCTTCTACTCCTCTGTGAAGAAGAAGTGCAAAGTTGCGTTGTATGGAAATAATCAAGAAAGTACTTTTTTTTTAATTTCCCACAATTGCGATCATTCCCTCCATGCTTCTATGTACCGCTGGTGTACAGGTTACTCTGTGGGAGCTGGTCACTTCCTGAGTACTGCTTCACTGGAGGTGGTCGGTGGGGCTCCTCAATACAACCAGAGAGGAAAGGTAGGAACCTGTTTAGACTCCTCACGTTGGGACAACGGTTGTTAGAGAGCTTGTTTTGGTACCTCGTGTCACGTAGTTGTCATGACTGATGTGTGTGTGTGTTTGTGTGTGTGTGTGCGCGCGTTGGTGATGCGCAGGTCTTCGTCTTCACCGTAGACAACAGTTTGCTGCGAGTTGTCACCGCAGTGTCCGGTAATGAGGTAAGTAGCCACTCACGTTCCTCCATCCATGCAGTGGAGTGCCCACCAGAAACCGCGTGTGTCTCTTTGTGTGTAGCTGGGATCTTACTTTGGCTCGAGTGTGTTGTCGGTGGATCTGAATGCTGACGGTTTGTCTGATCTGCTGGTTGGTGCCCCGCTGTCAACGGGCGCTGTCCGGGAGGAGGGACGGGTCCACGTGTACATCAATCAGGGGCAGGTCAGCGCGCGCACACACACACCCACACACACTCTGCTCAAAATGAATGTGTGTCGAAATGGTCCCTGGACTGGGGCTCGTCATTGTAGGAACATAATATCAGTACAGAACTACCCATGCACCTGTTGTTTTTCCCACTGTGACATGTCTTGTGTATGTTTTCCGACCAACCGACCCCGTCTCAGGCGAAGCTGCTGGAGGCGGACTTTCAGCTGACTGGCAGCGACGCCTACGCCGCACGATTCGGAGAGACCGTCGCTGACCTGGGAGACCTGGATGACGATGGTTACCGAGGTACCGATCACACGTGCACAGCATGCCTTATCACCTTTTACCCTTGGTTAAACCATTAAACCTAATGATTTTGATACGGTATGTATGGCCATTATTTCTGCAAAAAATATATACAGTATATACTGCTACTGGTAGCAATAACACAGCTCCAAGTTGTTTGTGTCGTGTCCTCATGCAGCTAGTTGCTGTTGGAGATACAAATAAAAGCCACTGCACAACTCACATGACTGCTACTGCACTGCCAAAGCAAAAAAAGAAAGAGGGTTGTGCATTTTAGTTTTTTCACCGAGGGAGCACAACCCGGCCGACATTACCAGTGGGTTGTGCATGCAGTAGGCTGGACTGTGTCACATGGGCTCACTTTAAGATTCCCTGGAAATTAAACAAGGGGGGTTGCAGGAGAAGCCACATTTGCGTTCTTACATGCAGCCCCTCCAGGACAAGTTCAGGAAAATGCCCTGACTTTAATCTCATGTCTCCAACACGCCTAAGAGACCTGACTCTTGACGTTGACACAACGCCCTCGCGCGTAAACAGACCCCTCGCCGCCTGTGTGTGTGGTGTTTTGCGAGAGGGGTGGAGTGTGTTATTAAGTTCATTAAAACTGTAATGAAAAACCCTGGCTGCTCTCTAACTGGACCCTGCATCTACCTTTTAATCTACCACAGTGAGATAAAAGGCTTTGAGTGTGTGTGTGTGTGTGTGTGTGTGTGTTTCAGTGGGCCGCTCTTTGTGCTGAAAAAAAAATACTTTCAGAACTTCGCATCTTCAAAGGACTCGGGTTAAATATTAAATGGCCGTCCTGGTGTTTTCCCATGTTTGAGCACTATCAGCCTGCTGAACATTTTCCAACGGGTCCAGAGCCCAAGATTGGATGTTTCCCACAGGTCCACAGGTTCACCGAACACACCCTTAACCCTCACAGAAAATTGGAACCTAACTCTCAATAGAAGGTCTTTGTGATCCTTCATATATATATGTATTTTGACCCATTATTTATGATCCGACATTCTATTTTGGGTGACACATTCATGGACTCCCCTCAGATCAATTGAACAAAGAAAATTGAACCACAGGAGAACTAAATCTGTTCAAGTTCAATGTTATTCGGCAGTATTTTGGGAAATATAGTCCTTGCTTTCTGCAACTGATATTAGAAGATTTAATGTACAGTATATACATCAATAATGTGT
>JAFBJU010008949.1:200372-229811 GCA_016785305.1 Colistium nudipinnis
ATAACAACCTGATATCAGTTCAAAATGGTTCATAGGAGGAATTAGATCTGGAATGTGAAGGTCCTTCTAGTGTGTTAGCGTCGGCCTGGGGGTGAAAATGTTTTTATAATTCTGGTAAAACCAGTTTAAGCTTCTGAACCAGACTGGACCAGAAAAACCGGGACTTCAAAATGTTTATTTTCTCAAATATAACCGCCAACAGAATATGTGAATCTGCCTGTTTTTTAAAAAAGGTCTCTCCGAGAAGCTACGACATCATCTGAGTTCATTTTTCTTTTTCTTACCTGTTTTAATCTGTGAGCAGATGGGCGAGGCTTACTGCATCCGGACATCTCAGTTTAGCATCAGGATTGGGGTCAAGGCCCCAAACAGTTTCCTGAGAGTGATAAGTGTCGGCTTAAAAAGTAACTTAACCCCAAATCCACGGAGGTACAGTCACCTTATGATATTTTTTTTATCTTTTTTTAATATATATATATATTTTTTTGAGATAAAATACAGTTTAATAACTCTTTTCACCTGGTATATAACTCTGTGGTGATGACGGTATGAAGTCACTGATGCTGCTTCCAGAAGCTCTGGTTAAAAAAAAATGCAACCTTCCATCCACTTTCTTTTTTTTTTTTTTTTTTTTTCTAAAGCAAATTTTTTGCAAGTTATATTTATTCCTTTAGGTCTTTCTTTCTTTCTTTTAAATTTTTAAAAAAATCCTTAAATACGATGCTCCTCAGGGAGGAAGTGAGCTTCAGTTTGAGAGGCGGCGATAAAAAATGGATGTTGTGACAAAGAAGTAAACAGATAAAAGACAATGCACCATCTCACATATTTGCATGTGTACACTCAGATGCCCTCACTCAGACGCACACGCACGCACAAACACACACACACACACACACACACAACTCATTAGTGAATGCAAAGCTGTGTGCAGACACCCACAGACATATTGTCACAGAAGTGACTCTTATATGATGGATGCACCCACACACCCACACACACGCAAACACACACACACACACACACACACACACACACACACACACACACACACACACACACACACACACACACACACACACACACACACACATGCACAGGCACACAAACTGTAATTGCACTCGCTGGCACACAGACACCAGCCATACATAGTCAATGAGTGCGGGGACAACAATGGACACAGAGCTGATGATTACAGTAAATAAAAGAGAGAGAGGGTGAAGTGAAGGATGCAGGAGCGGAGGAGGAGAAGATTCCACAGAGTGAAACCAAGATCGTAAAAAAAAAGGACAAAAAAGGAACCAGGGCGAGAATAAAGAGAGAGAGAGAGAGAGAGAGGCGAGGAAAGACGACATAGATTTGGAATTACGTTTTTTCCACTTCTGTGTCAGTCTGAGAAATTAATAAGTTTCTACTGAGTGTTTCAGCACATGCACGCTGCATTTTGGCAGAAGGAGGAATTTCTTATTTAGAGTTTGTGGCGAATGCATCAGGTGGAGGAAGAAAAAGTAGAGGAGGAGGAGAAGAAGAGGGAAAAAAAAAGGTTGACAGCTGTAATAATTCTACTTATTAACTTCAAACGCCTGTCTGTCTGGAATCCACTCGCTCGTCCCACTGATGGCTCTGTGGAAAGGGGTGTCAAACATGCGGCCCGCGGGGCCAAAACCGGCCCTGCCAGAGGGATGACTTTTGCAAAGTGTAAAAAATGACTTATTGCCCTTATTTTTCTCTAAAAACAAAAAATTCTGCTTGTTTTTTTTTTTTTTGGAAAAAAACAAAATGACTTATATGTGAACATTTTCAGAATGTGGTTTGACGCCTCTGCGCTGTGTTAATAACCTAAATGGCATCTCCTGTGACGTGGGCCCCGGGGCAACCGTGCACTTTAAAATGTATCACATGCAGAGTGTGTGACTCTATGAACACACAAGCACGTCTTGTGTCCTCTCTATGCAACCAGCGTTGTTGGACTGTGGCTCGGACGTTAGTGTTGTGTTGCAGTTGTGTCTCTCATGAGAATAAAACGTGTGCGTTTATCACCACATGCATGTGTGTTTTCCATGGCAAGTACTTCCATGCACTTTCTGACCCATGTCCAGTTAAAAAATCAGACCATGCCCTATGAGTGCCCACTGGACACTGTGTGTGTGTGTGTGTGCGTGCACGTGTGTGTTGTATATTTATAGATAGTCATACATGATATTTCATGGAGTGAGTCATGCTCATTATTTCTCTGTCTCCTCCGTTTGTGCGAACTGAGAGTATGAGAGGTGAGATAGCGGGGAGAGAGAGAGAGAAACCATCTTTGATCATGTTGTGCCACTTTTTTCTTCTTCTCCCCTTCTAATCAGCTTGGACTCCGTCCAAAAAAACCCTCCCCGGGTAGACTGTACAGACGGTAGACAGTGTTTGTGGGTATGTTCATTCCAGGGTGTGTTTTGCTCTGGAGAACACTTTTTGTACAGATGTCTATAGGGGTGTGTGTGCGTGTGTGGGTTTGTGTAGGTTTTGCAATACTTGGGTAGGATTTAATCATTGCCACGTATAGTTTCCAGTCAGACTGGTACAGTCTGTCCACAGCTGAGTGTGTCTGCACTGATCTGTGTGTGATTAATGGGCAGTGCATTGACCCATTGGACCATATGATGTGTGTGGGGGGGGGGGGGGGCAGGGGGGCTGTTGTGGGCTTGTGATTTGCTCATCTCCTCCTACCTCACTAATTTAATTGTAATAAATCAACTTCATGGAAGCATTGTGGGAGTTTTTTTTTTTTTTTTTTAACTCTGCGAGTATGAACCCTAACTGGAGTCTTTAAATGCCCTGTCATGCCATTAGTTAAAAAAAAATGCTGTATCCACCCACTTAATTGAAACCACTTAAAAGTGTGACGGGTTCTTCCCAGGGTCAGGTCCCACCCCTCCGCGATAAGTCATGGAAATCTGTTCAGGTGCTTTTGAGTCATCCTGCAGAAAAACAGCAGAGAACATGAACTCCTTAGTGCTGGGAATGATTTTTTATTATTAGTATTATTATAAGTATTATACTTTATGTACTGTAAATCTCTGGAGAGTGAGTAAATGTGTCAATGTGATCTATTTACAAGTAAACCAGCAACACACTACTTAAAAAAAACTTTAGTGACAATGTTATATGAGCAAAATACATTCAATAGTTTCCAGCTCTTCACGTTTTTCTTTTTTTTATCTAATTGGGGTTGAAATTACCTGGTGACGACTTCCAAGTGGAATTCTTTCCGTGCATTTACCGTATGTGAGTAATGTTGTGAGCATTCTCCCATATTTCCTCTCATGTGTAATGCAAAAGTCTTTTCCGAGCTCGAATTTCTATTTGTATAAAATTGTGTCATAGTAATGATAGCGCTCCAACTAAAGTGGAATAGTAATATAATGAATTAACTCAAAAATAGCCAACAAACCAAAACAAGCTGCTGTTGGTTGATGTCCTCTGCTGCCACCTACTGGCACACGTGGAGAAGTGCAGCTCTGCTCTCTATTTTTTTTATTGTAATTTTTTTATTCAGTTTAATTTCAGGCCGCAAGGATCATTCAATAAATAGGAGAAAAGTTTTGCATTGTTATGATTGTCCATTTATTCATTAATCAAGATGAACATTTTCTCAATCCATTTCATATTCCCTTGCACATGTTGTATGTATCACAACGAGTAATAGTCATTTTTTTTATATTGACCTTTTATATATTTATTTTCTTTTTCTTTTTTGCATTGACGATTGATTTGTTCATGTGAATAAGCCACAGATCTATATGATGTGATATTAAATGTTAGTCGCAGCCATAAGATGGAACTATATGAGGCAAGTCATCTTTAAGATCGTTATATTTACATTATAAGTATTTGGAACTGTGCATTCAGAGTGCAGTGATTTGATTTAATAGATGATTATTGAAATGTTTTTTTCTGGACAAAGGTTAAAGTCTCCATCCTCTGTCTCCTCCTCCTCCCTCCAGCTCTCCATCACTCCCAGCCTCCTCCCTCGCTCCCTGCTCCGCCTCCTCCGCTCTCAGATGGCGTTTTGCTGACGAATGCTGAGCAGGCTGGCCACGTCGGGGTCCGCCTCCTGTCCTGTGATTGGCTACTGGACGCTACTGAGTCCGAATGGAGCCAATGTCCAACAAGCAGGATAGCAACTCGTCAGAGGGGGACGAGAAAGGGTAAGTCTGAGGGTGTGTGTGTGCGTGCGTGCCTGTGTGTGTGCGTGCATCTTTGATGTAAACATGAAAGGAAAGCACAAATGAATGGTGCCGTGACAGAAGTGACAGATGAAACAATAGCTGCCGGCTTTGATGGATGGATGAAATACAAGAGAGGAGCATCAACACTCCAACATTCCTTTCCTTCTCAGATTCCTCACATACCTGATCTGAGGATGAATCAGGTGATTAATGGAAGTGGGGGGTTAGAGTATGGAAGGATGAGTACTCGTGCAGTTATAAATAAATGAAAAGGAGGATGTGGAGGGAGGGATGGAGATGTAAGGGGGGGGGGGGTGGTGGGCGGTGTGTTTAGTGCCACACACTGCCATCTGGCTCCTCTCTGATTCTACTGCACGTGTAGACACACACACACACACACACACACACACACACACACACACTCACTCTCACTCTGCACTGACCACTTCATAAAATACATTCAAAGAGACGATTCAGACACACAGAGCCCCTGTACCGAGACCCGAAATAAGTAATTCACAAAATACACAATTGCATGTGTGAATCCAGTCACCAGACAAACGTTTGTGCAAGCTTAGGAAATGTTCAATCCCAGCTGGTGTCAACAGTTGGAGAGTGAAGTGTGCAGGAATGTATTATTCAACATGTATGCACACTTTTGTGTGTGTCTGTGTTTCTTGGCCTGCAGAGGTATTTGTGTGCGCTTGTTTACGCAGCTATAGGAGTGTGTGTATAAATGCATGTTTGTGTGTGGATTAGTGTGTGTGTCGGGAGGGGGTGCTGGATTAGGAGCAGTGGGGGCAGATGGAGCCGCAGACAGCAGAGGACAGCTCAGGACATCAACAGGAGGATTGTCACTTTGTGTTTGTGCGCATGTGCGTGTGCCATTGACCATGCACGTGTTTCGTGTGAGCTCTGCCTCATGCCCTGACCCCTCCCCTCTGCAATGTCTGAGTCACAGAGCATTCTGGGTACTCACATACACACATACACACACACACACAGACACAGATGGAGAAGCCTGGAGAGAGTGAGAGAGAAAAAACTAAAATAGAATTCATGTTGCATCATAACACAATTAACCCAATTAAGCATTAGGTCCAATCACGATCAATTAAGGGAGTGTGAGGTTTCGGCTTGGTTCAGCAGCAACTGTGGCTGAGGCTCATGGGTATTGTACGCTACAGGTTGGCTTTCTCTACATTATGCATAAAATGAATGAAAATGTGTTTAAGTAGCTAAAATGATAATAAAATGTATCCCTCTGTCTCTCCACTTATAAAAGAAAGAAAAAAAAGCTCCAGTCTTCCTCCCGTGGTGCGGCCCTGTCCTCAGATAAACCCTGTAGATGTACATTTCATTTATTTTCTGTTGGTAGAGTTTAGTCACGCTCAGGCCTGTTGGCCATTTAATCTGCTGAAGTATGTGTAACACGAGAATAATGATGCATTGAGCAATATGTTCACCATGGTAAAAAAAATAAAAAATCACATGATATTTTATCCAACCCACAACATAAGTGCAATATTTGTCTATTAGACACACTCCTCAAGCTGTGTCTTAAATGGGAGCATTGTTGAGCTCTAGGTTCACTTAAGTTCCAATATGAACCAAAATGACCAAGTTTACATACTTTCCTTATCTATTGCTGAACACACGGTGAAATTCTAGACGCATTATAAATCATTTCATAAATATTTATATTGTAAACCATTTCCGAATATTTTTGAAAATTTAACTGAGTCGTTTATGACATTCTACCACGGATGTGATTAATTTGATTTTAGTACTTATTCTTTCATTTCCCGTACCAGGGTTAATTACGAAATGTGTTAATTAGCGTTGTTCCATGAATGAAGCAGCGAGAGGTCATAGGTCAGCTGACACCTCAAACATGCTGTGGTGATCATCCCTTACTTTTCAAATGTAAGCGAGGCTGCTGACACAGTCACTTTAACCATGCACATGGACCCACATGACCAACTACAGTCATGTGACTCCTGAAACTCACTCTCCATACGAGGATGTGAAGATTTTACATTTTAAATAAAAATCCGTGCTGGTTCCTGCAGAGGCAAAAAAAAAGTGACCTGAGGAGAGGCGGTGATTAAAAAAGAATAAATAAATAAAAGAGTGGTTAAAAAAAAATGAGAAAATGTGCATGACACAAAATTCACAATTTTTACAGTACTGATGGGTTTTTAATTAATAATTCAATATAAAATGATTTATACACATGCACAGTATAATTAAATTGATGATGTTCCTAGAATGTCGGTGTCCTCATAAGACTCAGCATCAGTCTGGTGTTATGTAATCAAGTTAGCATTAAACCTTAATGTGTGAGATTCTTCTTCTTTTTTTTCCCCTCCTGTGGCACCAAAACATTAATTAAATAAAATTAAAAAGATTGAGAGGAAATGGAAGACTAAGGGAGAAAGTGACAGGAGTCCGATGTTATAGAATCAAATATGGAGACAAGGGGGGGGGGGGGGGGGGGCGCGGAAACTAAAGCTGACAGAGAGAGAGAGAGAGTTGGGTGCATGGTCATGACAGACTCCACATGCAGACAGAGGGAGAGAGAGAGGGAGGGAGGGAGGGAGGGAGGCGGGGGGAAGGTGTTTTAAATAGTAGCTGGTTCCTCCCAGCAGCCAGTGGGAGGACGCGCTTCCAGCTGCTCATCATGGCCGAGGATTTACGGAGCGCCTCTTAAGAGTCTGCCTGCGGAGGACGTGTATTTATATCTGAGGCTGTACATGTGAAACTGCGCACGGGAGGAGAACACGCGTGTGCTGAGAGATATATCTCCCATCATGCATATCCTACAGCCCTGCTGCATCAACAGGTGTGTGTGTGTGCGCGTGTGCGTGTGTGGGCGCGTGTGTGTGGATTCATGTCTGGTTTTAAACCTCTGCGTGTGTTTCCCGTGTGCTGAGCGCGTGTTCCACGTGCTCACAACAACAGCGTTTATTTATTTATGTATATTTTTTTATAAGTTTTTGGCAAAATCAGACTTACATTCATTAGGACATGAACTTTGATCTAATAATATGTTTTATTGGACTTCTAAATAACCTAGTTATTCACATGATGTTTTTTGAGGTATTTGTATAAATCCAATTTGTTGTTCTCTTTTGCTGCCTATTTTTATTATTATTTTTCTTTTTTCTTATTTTTCTTTTGCTTCAGTCGTTAGTGTGGGACATTCCTTCGGAATAGTACAAAATGTTCATGTGGAGAGATTTGAATGGAAGTTTAACGCAGACGTGCTGCAGCCTGACGATCAGCTGATGGAGATGTGACGCTCCTTTGTGTGTGTGTGTGTGTGTGTGTGTGTGTGTGTGTGTGTGTGTGTGTGTGTGTGTGTGTGTGTGTGTGTGTGTGTGTGTGTGTGTGTGTGAGTGTTTGTGTCGGGGGAGGGGGTGTCATACTCTGTTTAATGCATCTTAATTATTCTTTAAATCACCACACGAGGATATAGACACTGACCACTGCTCCCATGCTTTTGTTGTGTGTGTGTGGGCGGCTGGGTGTGGGTGTAGGTCTGTCTGTGTGTGGGCGGGTTAGGGTGTGTAACCTCTTTCCTTACATTTTTTTATCAAAACTAATTATAGCAACGCTCATAGAACATAGAGTCCAACTCTACATGCTGAAGATTTACAGCAGCACGAACAATGAATTCAGGTGTGACAGGTTCCGCGTTTGACTTCAAGCACCGTCAAAACTTCTGAAGAGAAGTTAAGGTGTTAAATAAATGAATAACAAACACGTTTAATGCTCAGATAAAATCTGATCATTCAGGTTTCTGGCAACAGAACAGGTCTGCTGTGTCACACCGAAGCTGAACCATTGTTTGGAAAGTGAACGTGAGATTAAATGCGATTCAACATTGACTGCACACACGTCACATGGATGTAAAGGAACATTCCAGTGGCGTAACAAAGTTTTTATGTATTTATCCGACGTGACTGTTAGACAAATACATAAACCAAGGTACCTATAGTTGTTGTTTTTTTTAACTTTTTTTATGTCTATTTTGCATCATCTAAATAAATACTTTGGTGAATCACAGACACCTTAACTGTTTTTAAGGGGATACAGAAAGGATCCTGTATTTTTTATTTTTTTTTCCTGTGAACCAGAGGAGGCGGTTTCCCACCATGTTTCTGTCTGACCGCGGGCACCGCAATAAAATTAATACGTCTGCTGAACCGTGAAGAGCTGCAAGAACTGGGGGAGATTTTATTTATTTTTTTTAGCCGGAAGAGGAAAGTGGATTTGACAGCCAGTGTGTGTGTGAGTGAGACAGAGAGAGAGAGAGAGACAGAGAGATGGGGAGAGCAAGGGAGAGACAGAGAGACGGAGAGAGAGAGAGAGGGAGAGACAGAGACGGGGAGAGAGAGAGAGACAGAGAGCGAGAGAGAGACAGAGAGACGGAGAGAGAGAGGGAGAGACAGAGACGGGGAGAGAGACAGAGACGGGGAGAGAGACAGAGACGGGGAGAGAGAGAGAGGGAGAGACAGAGAGACAGAGACGGGGAGAGAGAGACAGAGAGCGAGAGAGACGGAGAGAGAGAGGGAGAGACAGAGAGACAGAGACGGGGAGAGAGACAGAGAGACGGAGAGACAGAGAGAGAGAGACAGAGACGGGGAGAGAGAGAGACTGTGTTACCTAATACTGCTGATAGAAGTTTAGAGAGGAAGAGAAGAGGAGGAAAAACAGGCATGACTGGGAGGAAAAGAAGGAAAGTTAAAGAAGCAGACAGAGAAAAAGAGGGAGGAGCCAAAGAGTGAGAGGCTGAGATTTGAAGGGAGGGGGGAGGAGTTTAATCCAGAGAAGGATTCTAATCTGTGTGGGCGCGCGCGTCTGACTGTATTCTGTATACTGACACGTATACAGGTGTCGGTGGAGACATTTAAAAATAGAATATGTGATCTATAAATAACCGGTCTGGAGATATAATGTTTTTTTTTTGTGTGTGAAAAATGTTCCAATTATGAAAATCAAAGAGTGAAGATGTATCAATAAAAATGGGTTTATTTTAATAAAAAAAATAAATCCATCCATGAAATAATCATGGTAGTAATAGACTGTAACATGCCAGAGACTGTTTGATGAATTGCTATGAATGAGCAGTTTATGGCCGAAGGTCTGTTTGGCATCATAATCAATTTAATCATAAATTGAATTTGTTGTTTTTTTTTACCATTGACATGGCGTCTCCTTGTTGTCTGAGTAAATAAGAGAGTGTTTCATGTCTGGTAGATGAAATAAATCAATTTATTCATCCTCCTTTTTTCTTGTTCCTCCCTCGCTCCCTCGTCCTCCTCCTCTCTCCTGCAGGTGGCCAGATGTGCCAAAGAGAAAGAGGAAGAACAGCCAGTGTTCGGTGAAGAGCATGTCTGGTAAGGACATCATCCTTTCTTCTTCTCCTCTCTCTCTCCCTGTGTGTGTGTGTGTGTGTGTCTCCGTCTCCTCTGAACACAACAAAAAAAAAAAAACACCCGTGGAGTCGTGGTTCTCTGGTCGGATGTGTTTGCGCTTTCATCCCAGTGATAAGCTCCTCCTTGACGTCTCATATTTTGCCTTTGTTGGAAATAAATGAGCTCAGCTGGGTGACCGCGGCCTCCGAATGAGAGGCGGAGGATTATAAAAGTACAGAACACAAGAAAAAACTCTCAAGTTTGCCACTCAAAGAAAAGTCATTCAACCCTGTGCGTCTATATATATATATATATATATACTGTATATAAATATTTGAATACTCACTATATGTTGTTGTCGTTCTGTGTTGGTACCTGTATAATTATTATTTGTAGAAAACACTTATTTGGCTTTTAATCTGGGGATTAAGTACTTAAGTGTTTAAACAAGTGAGGGGGTAATTCCAATTATAGCATAATGACATTTTGGCCCCGGTCAAAGTGTGTGCGTGTGCGTGTGCGTGTGTGGTCACCGTACAGAGAGAATATGAGCATCCACAAATACATTGTAAATGGTATTTTAAACTCAGCCCCTGCCTCTCCTCGCCATCACTCCTTCCCTCTCACCCTCTCTCTCTCTCTCCACCCTCCTCTTCCTCCTGCAGCTCTCAGCGTCTCTGTTCCAGGGTACATCCCCAGCTACCTGGAGAAGGACGAGCCATGCGTGGTGTGTGGAGACAAGGCCACGGGCTACCACTACCGCTGCATCACCTGCGAGGGCTGCAAGGTACGGCACAGGCTCCTCCCACTTACGTCACGCTAACCCAAACCTACGGCACACGCACGACAGCCGTGGGCTAGGCATGTCCACGTCCCACATGGCACATCTGGAGCTTCAGGCTTTTAAGGCCATGCTATATAATGGAACAGCATTCCAGTAAATATTTAAGAGTCACAGAGTTGTTGATTTGAAGCCAAAAAAAACTTCAAATATTCAAAATGAGTCGGAGACAGTATTAACGAAAGATTTGTGCCCGTTTTTTTTTTTGACTTCACATAATGAGGTATAATAAATAATGCTGAATGCCACCGACACTTTCAGCCTCAGGATGCTTTTCAGTTCCTGTCTCGCTGTGCAGTTTATTTTCCCTTATTGGATTAGAAACAAACAAGTATAAAGCATTAAAGTTCATTACTCAACTGTTCTTGTTGAGGCTGCCATGTGACGTGCTCCCTTTAGTGCGTTAAAACAAGAGAACATTTGATTGGTCGATTAGATTTTGTGGTTATGATTTCCCTCAATCACTGAACGTGGGGTTTTTTTTTCCCTCCTCTCCAGGGTTTCTTCCGCAGGACCATCCAGAAAAACCTCCACCCGTCGTACTCCTGCAAATACGAAAGCTGCTGCATTATTGACAAGATCACGCGTAACCAGTGCCAGCTGTGCCGCTTCAAGAAGTGCATCTCTGTGGGCATGGCCATGGACTGTGAGTCACGCACATACAACAACAACAACAACAACAACAACAAAAAAAACAGTTTTCAGCCATGTCAGCGATTCGTAATCCACGGAGGATTAATCCCAAAGTTGAATTAAAAAAACATATTCCAGTCTAGAGACGTATGTTTTGAAGAATAAGAAAACACTCGTGTGTATTCACTAGTGCTTGGCAACGATTCATTTACCGAATCGCGATTAATCGCATTATTTCCTGCGATTAATCACGATTCGGAAAATGAATCGATTAAAAATGGCATTGTTATGCGCAAAATTCAATTGCGAATTCCAAATCCATGTGTTGCTCACTTCTATTTGAAAAGTACGTCAGTAGTATGAACACAAGTTCAGTATCTCAAACATTCATTTGCTTCTTCATCCTTCTTCAGTGGTGCTGGACGATTCGAAGCGAGTGGCCAAGCGGCGTCTGATCGAGGAGAACCGGGAGAAGAGGAAGAAGGAGGAGATGGTGAAGACGCTGCAGGTTCGGCCCGAGCCCGACACGGCCGAGTGGGACCTGATCAAGATGGCCACCGAGGCCCACCGGCACACCAACGCTCAGGGCTCCAGCTGGAAACAGAAACGCAAGTTCCTGGTACGATTGTCTGGAGAGTGAAACGCAGTGATTTGTTGAATTCAGCGGCGGGTTTCTCTATTTGGAAGTTATTGGGCTTTTCAGATTGGCCTGGCTCTAAAAACGTTTAAAATATACATTTTTAAATCTCTAGTAAAGACATCAAAGAAAAAATAGACACTACACAACTTTAGACCAGGCCAGAGCACCTTTACATTTTTAAGTTTTAAATGTCCTGTCCACAGAAAAATGGAAACAAATACGAATCATATTCCTAGAAAAAGATAGAAACAAGACAAACAGCGATAGTGGTGGTTGAAAAGCCAAAAATAATATCATATCATTTAATATATACATATATATAATAATGTAAAGCTGAGGTTTATCTTCCTCACTATCTGTCCATACGGCCTCTGATTAATCCAATGCAAATTTGATCAAGTGATTAATCACAGCATTTTTCACGAAGCAGCATCTGAAATTCCTAATTTAATAATCTGAAGGATTATAGACTCGATGTGACCAATCACATCTTTCATTTATTCAGAAAAAAAACAAAAAACTACGTCATGGTCCTCTGCTGAGTCCTGACTTGTCCTCACACATTACACGGAGCTGTGATGGAATTAAATGCATCACAGCGTTGTACTCCCTCGCTCACTAAACTGATTTGAATTGTCGTCATTGTCGTGCGACGCGGCTCATCTAATTATCTTGTGAACGTTCCCCTGTTAGAGTCACATGATACTCTCCTCAAAGACGGGCAGGAATCTGAGAGGCTGCCTTTTATAAACTAGTGGTGTTTCAATTTGTTACGGTGTTCCATGTGACCTTTAAATGCCATCATTCTATATTAACAGACTTCTTGATTTAATATATATATATATATATGTGTGTGTGTATATGAGCTGTATCAATTCTTATTGCGAATATTTAAATAACATCGTTTTCCTTCATCAGATTTCCTCCTCACATTGGACCCGTGTTGTGTTCAAGTGTTTCAGTCTCCGCTGTGATTTGTGCATTTTCAGTCGGATGATATCGGCCAGGGTCCGATGGTTCCCACGTCGGATGGAGATAAGGTGGACCTGGAAGCCTTCAGCGAGTTCACTAAGATCATGACTCCGGCCATAACGCGCGTCGTCGACTTCGCCAAGAAGCTGCCCATGTTCTCCGAGGTAGGTTTAATACGAGTGTGTGTGTGTGTGTGTGTGTGTGTGTGTGTGTGCGTGTGTGTGTGTGTGTGTGTGTGTGTGTGTGTGTGTGTGTGTGTGTAGAGTCTGATACAAGCAAAACCAACATTTATATGAAAAATCCTGATTATTTTTTATATATATATATATTATGAACACTTTTAATAGTCTGCCGTACATTTACACTGACAAAAGTATATATAATATATATATATATATATATATATATATTTTTTTTTCCAAACTGAAATCTACATAATCTCTCAAAGGAAGGAAAAGTTGGGCATACCCTTCAAGTTTATACTTAAACTAAAACTAAATAAAAAAGTTTATTTATTCATAAAAAAAATCAGTTTGTTCACTCCAGACTTGTCTCATGAGCAGTGTTAACTAATTAATTGAGCTTGTTACCGTAATAGAGCTCTGCTGATTGGATACTTCCTCATTAATTAGGTCTATTTCCAGCTTTTATTATCTCCCCGTCTGTCTCTGGAGGATGTGAAGACAAACGTCAGGGTTCCAACAAAGATCCTGTATATTGTAAAATACGCAGACTTGTTGTGAATAGAAAATTATCATTTTGTCTGCTATGAAACTGCTATCAAGTGGGAGTTAAAGAAAAGCCACACACATACCACATTTTACGATATATTTTATACATTACTTACTATATTATTTCAAAGGCAATTTTAATAATTGATGATTATTTATTTATTTTTACAAATGTTTTCTCTTCCTTGTTTTTACTGTTATTATTATTATTATTTTATTTATTTATTTTTGTTATTATTATTATTATTATTATTATTATTATTATTATTATTATTATTATTATCATCATAATGCATATTATTATAATGCATATTGTTATTATGCACATTATTGCTATTATGTGCATAACATTATTGTTATTATGGTTATCATTTAAAAAAATATATATTTCCTGTGTTGTTGTCGTCTCCCAGCTGCCATGTGAGGACCAGATCATCTTGCTGAAAGGCTGCTGCATGGAGATCATGTCGCTGCGCGCCGCCGTGCGCTACGACCCGGAGAGCGAGACGCTGACGCTGAACGGCGAGATGGCGGTGAAGCGCGAGCAGCTGAAGAACGGCGGGCTGGGCGTGGTGTCGGACGCCATCTTTGATCTGGGCAAGAGCCTGGCGCAGTTCAACCTGGACGACACGGAGGTGGCGCTGATGCAGGCCGTGCTCCTCATGAGCTCAGGTCAGGATCAAGTAATGCTTTTCCGCTATACTGGACTGGTGTTATTTCCGAATCAGGTTTTCCAGAATGTATTTATTATATGCAAAACAAGCACGGCAGCTGCATTCAGTCAATAAACATTGTAAACAAAAAATTTGACCAAAAAATGCAACTAAAATAACTAAGATATAAATACTTGCATTTCACATTACAAGAAATTTGACTTGATCTGGTGTTGTCACAAATTGAAGCCCTAAACACAAGAAAGCGAGTAAACCTATTTTTGTTTTCGCCGTGTATTCTGGAATTCGAAGGGGCGCACCCTAGAACAGGAAAACCACATTTCATTGTTGCATTACATTTGATCCAACACCACTTCAGAGAAGTGCATTCAAACCCAGCCCCACAAAGAGGGATGCAGGTACGCCCCTTCCATGAATAATACTGAAATAAATCCAGCGCGTGCTTCCTGCCTGTGTCCTCAGACCGCTCGGGGCTGACCAGCGTGGAGAAGATCGAGCAGTGTCAGGAGGCCTACCTGCTGGCCTTCGAACATTACATCAACTACCGCAAGCACAACATTCCTCACTTCTGGCCCAAGCTGCTGATGAAGGTCACCGACCTGCGCATGATCGGCGCCTGCCACGCCAGCCGCTTCCTCCACATGAAGGTGGAGTGTCCCAGTGAACTCTTTCCCCCGCTCTTCCTGGAGGTCTTTGAGGACCAGGAGGTGTGACACCACCCGAGCCCCCCGCCCCCCCCGTCCCTTCATCTTAAAGACAAAGAGGGGCAAAGAAGAAATGTTGCTTTTTTTTTCTTTCTTTTTTTTCTTCTTCAATGGACCCTGAAAACTTTTTTTTGTCCCTTTTTATTTTATTTTTATTTTTATAAATCAAGAATCCAGCAGAACCACCACCGGCCACCAGCAAACACATCGTCATCGCCACAGAGACACACTGAGTCATTCTGAGAGGTACATACACACACACACACACACACACGCGCGCACACACACACACACACACACACACACACACACACACACAGGTGTAGATTCTGAATCATAGTGCCATGAAAGTACAGTATATGCAAACACAACAACAGAGACGGCTGTTCTTGCGACTGATGCAAACCCAGGACTGGTTCTGGTTCTGGACCCACTCCCCGCCTCAGAACCCCAGACCCACAGACCCGCTACCCCGCCTCCCTTGCATCCTTTTGGTTACATTTTTTTCAAATCCCCCGTGACCTCTCTGTCTCTCTCTGTCTCTCAGTTGCACACAGACACGTACAAAAACAAAACACTCACACATTTACCTCATACCAGGAAAAAATCAATTTCCTCTTTTATTGTGTGGTGAAGAAGCAGAAACCACTGTCAATAAAACACTTATAGTTGCAGAATGATCATATTTAAGTGTATAAATGCAATGATTACACAGTTGAATTCCGTTAACACAATATACCCACTCTGCTTATTAAAGTAAAATTCACAAATCTTTATTGCAAAATAATCTATTTGAGCTCATGTTACACACACACACATAGAGGTGCAGGTCAATGAATTAGAATGTTCACGAAAGGTTCACTTTCTAGTGTAATTCAGTTCAAAAAGTGAAACTTGTTTTTTTCTAGATTCATTGCAGACATAGAGAAATATTTCAATATTCAATATTTTCTTTTCATTTAGATGATTGCGGCGCACAGCTAATGAAAACCCCAAATTCTAGTTCTCAAAAAATGTGAATATTCTGGAAAAATCATTTTTTTTATTGCTCTTATGTAATATTCAAATTTTCTGAGAACCTGAATTGTGATTTTTCATTAGCTGTACGCCATTATCATGCAAATTAAAAGGCAAAAAAAAAAGCCTTACGTAGTTCACTATGTGTGTCATGAATCTATATAATATATATGAGTTTCACTTTTTGAATTTAATTCTAGGAATAAACCAACTTTTCTGGAATATTCTTATTCATTGAGATGCACCTGCAAACGTACACATATGAATATATACGTAACATCTAGATTAAGTATCTGGAATACCTCTCCAACACATACCTCTTGTTTGCATTACCTCTCTCTCACACACACACACACACACACCTATTCATTTTTATTGTTATTTTTATATATAAATATATATTACCTCAGTTTTTTTTTTTTTTTTTTTTTTTTTTTTGTCTCGTCCATCTCAGTAACCACTGGACTCTACCACAGTTCCTGCCTTCGTGTGTGTGTGTGTGTGTGTGTTGCTCTGTAGCCCCGCCTCCTCAGCGGTGGGAGGGACGCGGGCCTCCACCTGTTTCCTGTCCCGCCTCAAACCGACAGATTCTACCTCACCTGTCATCGCTCATCTCAGTGCAGCTGCACCTCTGACATGCAGGAACACAAACAATTTATACACATATATATATATATATAGATATACATATATATTCACACACACACACACAGGTGCACGCATGAGTTGCCAACATGGACCCGTGGAGTGAGCTGCAGCTCTTTGAAATGGGCCGTGGATCAACCCCCCCCCCCCCCCTTTCATTTTGTGCATCTCAGCCCACATGGGACCAAGCATCACGTTCTGTTTTTATTCAGGTACCGGACGCCACAAAGTGGGCGGAGTCTTTGGGAGATTGCAGGGCGCTGATTGAACTCTTAAGAGACAGCAGCAGCTGGGACGTCCACTGGAGGACATTTTGGCTCCGCGGGGTGGGACAAGCCATCGGACAGTATTTCACCTGTGGATGCGGTTTCTATCCGAGCCATGTGACTCAGGCCAAGCCAAATGAAAAAGAAGAAACACACAAAAAACGGACCTTTCCTCTCCTCCGCTGCGTCTCTGGATCTTCTCCCCTCGCCGTCACAGTAGAAATGGACATTTAAAAAAAAAAAAAAAAAAAACTTTCTGAGCGACCGTTCTTTCCCAGACCTTGACCACAGGAAACAGCCGAAATAAGCTCCACCCACCATATCCCAACTCGCCATCCACTTTGAAATAACGATCAGGTTTTTCTGTTGCACTAAAACTACAATGTCTGTATCCCTCTTTTCACCCCCCCCCCCCCCCCCATCTCATCTTCTCCTCTCTCAGTCTGTCTAAAGCCGTCTTAAATATATTCTTTTAAAAAATATATATATATAACACACACAATACGAAAACACACGTGGCCTGAGACATGGCCGTCAGTGTTAACTCCTCTCTCTACGTTGCAGGGTATTTAAATGGAAGCGTGTGGATAACACAGGGACACACACACACACACAGACAGGGAGACACACACACACACACACACACACACACACATCTCTGTCTCCAGGTCCACGCTCTGCTCTCCATCACTGTGAATCTGCGCCCGCAGACAGGGAGCACGAGCTTAGTAACTCTGTGCCTCATAGAGGTTAGAAATGCAAAATATACACAACACAGCGTATAAAAAAAAAAAAGATATATATATATATATATATATAAATATATATTTAAGTAATATAATATAATACAGGTGTACATATGAAGGTTAGAGTTACCGAATGTGGCATTAGAGCGAATATTGGCTGAATTTATGCTTCCAGCTCAAATCACCACTCTCTGTCGTGATGATGTCACGATGATGTCACAACTCAGTTTACCCCCTCTGACAAATAATCCAGCTGTGTCCAGCTGTTTGTTACCTCGCACAAAGATCACATCCTGTCCTGGACCGCCATGCATCCGGATCTGAGCTGGAAGCACAGCCTCTCTCTCTTTCTCTCTCTCTCTCTCTCAGCCAAATGATCAATGGAGAAATCCTCCACACCAGCACCACAGAGCACACTGCCTTCAGTTATGATCTGTTGCACCAGCATTAGCGGAGAGACAGAACAAGAGTCCGTCACCATCCTCCTCACCGTGGAAAAAAATATATAATTATAAAATAAAATAAGCCATTCGACTTTGGACCTCAGTGATGACGTTCAGCAGACGTTACATCTTAACAGATTTTATTTTTTTATGTTATTTTTGGGCGTAAAAAGATTATTAGCAGAGAGAAGACGTTTACTAAGAAAAGGATGAGAGTTTCTTAATTAATAGAACAGAGAATGATTTTTTTTTTCTGTCTGCCGGCAAAGCCGAATTAAAATGCCTTTGATTTTTCTTTTTTTTTTCCCCTTTCTCCAATGACGATAAAGCAGTGTTTGATAAACTTCAAACGTTGGATTACGCGTTCCTGCCCACACACACCTCCAGGTCAAAGAGCCCCGCCGTCTCTCAGATTAGAGTTAGGATTATTTTACGTTTACACCGAACTCAAATGTGAACTCTGCACAAACCCCAAAAAACAGTTCAACTCTCATGCAACTTGTTTTTTACCACTACCAGGAAGCTATTACTCAGACTTTTATTACTTACCCAGGGAAGCATCTCTCTCTCTCCCCACCCCCTCTCTCTCTCTCTCTCTCTCTCTCTCTCTCTCTCTCATCCTTCCATCTTCATTCCATCCCATACTGCTCTCCTGAATCCAAAATCCCACCGACCTCCCCCCCTTCCCCTTTTCCTCTCTATTTATTTCACACTGTCCACCTCACACACACACACACACACACACACACTAAAACACACACACACACACACTCACAGAACCCCCCCCCCACCCCACCCCAAAAAAAAAAAAACTCACACTATCACTCTGTGGTGGAAAAAGACGACAATCCCTGCAGCAATATATGTCCACACGTGGAATGTAAAATACTGACATTGTGCGATGACACGGTGTGTCACACTCAAGTTGTTGTTGTTTTTTGGATGTTGTTGTTATTGTTGTTGTTCTTGTTGTTGTTGTTGCTTTTCGTTGTGTGCACCAAGTGTTCGTTGTTCTGCTTATTCTGGCGTGGATGAGTTGGCAGGTGGAGTTCAAAACTCCGGTCGGGCGACCGACTGCTACGAGCTATGAGTCCTATATATATTTTTTTTTCTTTTTTTTTTTTTTTCAAGATTTAAATTTTAAAGACAAAAAAAAACAACTAAAGTATGGTTGCGTAAGACTTGGTGGTGTGAGGACTGAGAATCCTGAGACGAGGCGACTTTTATGGATTTTATTTTGAACGATTCTTTTGATGTCATTATTGATTTGCATCCGATTTTTCTTGGTAAGTGAATGTCTATCTGTGTTGATGCTTTACTGTGCGAAAACATAGCTGTGTATGCACTTTCGGTCCGTCGTCGGTGCAGTGGTAGCTCGTGCGCAAACGTCACCCGAGGGTCAGCTTTCACTTCACCTTCAGTTCAGCTCGGTCGCCGAATGCAGACGGCGCAAAAAAACAAAACACACACACACACACACACACAAAACAGGTGCAATCAGATTTCTTTTTTTTTTTTTACTTTTGCTAAAATCAGGAAATGTGCACATAAATGTAACTATAACCTTCCGTAATATAAAGGTCTCACTGTTCTGCACTTTTACCTCTTAATCGAACAGAAATCTCCTGAAACGTTTAGAATTAGATTAGCTGTAGCTCCATCACTTCCCTTAATGAGTGACACTAACTAACGACGTCCCACATTCGAGTAATTCGCATTCGAACAGATGACAGATCTCTAAACTGACTCATGTTGCTAAAGTTTACACCTGAATTGATTTTGATTTGGTAGCCGTAAACAAACGAGTGACTAAATAACTGCTTCTCGTCTTACATACAGTTATTACTCTACAAATAGGATTAAAAAGTATTTGTATTTGTTGGCACCATTTAAAGGTTAAGTGACAATTCATTACGGTTATAATAATGCGTTCAGTAATAGAAATATTGAAACAACATTCATCCTTTCCTTATGCATACGGTATTATTTCTAATACATAAAATGACAACAACAGGAAGTTACTGTTATTGTTGAAATTTGGGGGTTTATCAAATCTGAACTGAAAGTGAATGAATCTGAATCCTGCTTTCCACAGTTGCTTGGGCTGTATCACTTTCTAAGCTGAGAATTTCCTCTTACCCCTAATCTGGGTGAATCAAAATCCAAAAAAGAAAAAAAAAAAAAAACGCACACACACATCGCGATCTTAGACCAGCGCTCATCCTGCGATATATAAATCTGCCATATATTAATCTCAGTGTTGTGACAATAATATTGCTTTGGATGAAAGGTATGCCTCGTCATGCAAAACCGTGAAGACATCAAGTAATTCAACGTATAGATCACAAAAATCGAAACCAAAAAAAAAAAAAAAAAAGAGAGAGAGAGATTTAAACAACTTTTCATACCTCATCACATCAGTCTGTGCCAGAGTAAGGGACGGGGACGGAGGGGGCCGGGTCAAAACATGGCCCCAAACGTTGTTGCTCCTCCCCCTCCTCGTCCCTGAAATGAAAGATTCAAAAAACAATAAAAAAGATAAAATAGAAGAAGAAAAAAAAAAAAAGTACAGAGGATGCTTATATGATCAGTTCAGGTTGTGACGGCAGTGTAGGCAAAAAAACAAAAAAACAAACAAAAAAAAAAACGACAGCACTTACTTTGTTATATATCTATGAGGAACTGATAGCATGAAATATGAAGCCATGCTTTGAGTATTTATCATCAGCTGGAAGATATTTATTCCTTCTTCTTCTTCTTCTTCTCTATGTGTGTTTTGCCCTGACAAACCGAGAGGGGACCGAGGCCTCAGCGGGTCCAAGTGCGACGAACTAGTTTGGCCACGTGAATAATGCAAGGTTTTACATTTCAAATCAATAAATCCCAAAAAGTTGAAACTATGAATAGGAATAATTCCAATAAGCATAAATGGTGCCCCTGCGTTATTTACCGAGAACTTTGAAAGAGCTCTCGAGTGCAACAAATATGCGGTGACACTTAATATTGGTAGTTTTTAAAACACAGGCCAGGAAATGGTGCCTTGATTGAGAAGTGAAGTTCTTCTTGTGCGCATGGATAAAACGTCCCCTCTTGTTTCCTCTTCCCACCGACCTATGCAGTAAAGCACACAACTCGGCCCTAATTAGCCAATCAGAGCGCGGCGTCGCCGCGGGACGTGTGTCCCGCCTCCGTGCGGTGGGTTGTTTTTTTTTTGTTTTTTTTTTGTTGGCGCAGCACAGTGTTGAATGTAAAGCTGAGTGAGGCGAGAGTTTTGTGTGTTTGATGACGCTGGTCATGGGTTTGCGACGGGCACAGTTGTTGTTTGTCTTGATTTTTCTGTGACAAATAATCATTCATGGCACAATCAGAGAATGGCATCTCCACGGCTCCGAGCTGTTTGTGTTTGTGGCTACGTGACATTCATTTTCAGCATTATAAAATGATTTGATATCAACGTCGTGTGGTGACTTGATTTTTCTGTCTCGAGTGCGACGCAGAATCGAAAATCTGAAATGTAATGCGGCTACCTGTTTGAGGTCACTGACAATGAGTGAAGCCACAAAAAAAGCGTATTTTAAATATATATATATATATATCATGCTGCAGCTTCATCTGAAGGAATGCCAGGAATGACCTTAGATGAAATGGCAATATTTATTTGATTTAATTTCTCTAAAAGTGCACTTCCTCTTTCAAGCTATTTGAGGTCTGCAGTGAGGTCTCAATAATGATCAATATTTAATCTGTTTCCTCTGCGTGACTTGTTCCCCATAAGAGCAGTTATTCATATTTTGATATATATATATATATATATATATATATATATATATATATACAGTACAGACCAAAAGTTTGGACACACCTTCTCATTCAAAGAGTTTTCTTTATTTTCATGACTATGAAAATTGTAGATTCACACTGAAGGCATCAAAACTATGAATTAACACATGTTGAAATATGTACTTAACAAAAAAGTGTAAAACAACTGCAAATACGCCTTATATTCTAGTTTCTTCAAAGTAGCCACCTTTTGCTCTGATTACTGCTTCGCACACACTCTGCATTCTCTTGATGAGCTTCAGGAGGTAGTCTCCTGAAATGGTCTTCCAACTGTCTTGAAGGAGTTCCCAGAGATGCATAGCACTTGTTGGCCCTTTTGCCTTCACTCTGCGGTCCAGATCACCCCAAACCATCTCGATTGGGTTCAGGTCCGGTGACTGTGGAGGCCAGGTCATCTGGAGCAGCACCCCATCACTCTCCTTCTTGGTCAAATAGCCCTTACACAGCCTGGAGGTGTGTTTGGGGTCATTGTCCTGCTAAAAAATAAATTATGGTCCAACTAAACGCAAACCGGATGGAATAGCATGCCGCTGCAAGATGCTGCGGAAGCCATGCTGGTTCAGTATCCCTTCAATTTTGAACAAATCCCCAACAGTGTCACCAGCAAAGCACCCTCACACCATCACACCTCCTCCTCCATGCTTCCTGGTGGGAACCAGGCATGTCGAGTCCATCCGTTCACCTTTTCTGCGTCGCACAAAGACACGGCGGTTGGAACCAAATATCTCAAATTTGGACTCATCAGACCAAAGCACAGATTTCCACTGGTCCAATGTCCATTCCTTGTGTTGTTTAGCCCAAACAAGTCTCTTCTGCTTGTCCTGTCCTTAGCAGTGGTTTCCTTGCAGAAATTCTACCATGAAGGCCTGATTCACACAGTCTCCTCTTGACAGTTGTTCTAGAGATGTGTCTGCTGCTAGAACTCTGTGTGGCATTGACCTGGTCTCTAATCTGAGCTGCTGTTAACCTGCGATTTCTGAGGCTGGTAACTCGGATGAACTTATCCTCCGCAGCAGAGGTGACTCTTGGTCTTCCTTTCCTCGGGCGGTCCTCATGTGAGCCAGTTTCTTTGTAGCGCTTGATCGTTTTTGCCACTGCACTTGGGGACACTTCCAAAGTTTTCCCAATTTTTCGGACTGATTGACCTTCATTTCTTAAAGTAATGATGGCCACTCATTTTTCTTTACTTAGCTGCTTTTTTCTTGCCATAATACAAATGTTAACAGTCTATTCAGTAGGACTATCAGCTGTGTATCCACCAGACTTCTGCACAACACAACTGATGGTCCCAACCCCATTTATAAGGCAAGAAACCCCTCTTATTAACACCTCTGAAATGAAAACCATTTCAGGAGACTACCTCCTGAAGCTCATCAAGAGAAATGCAGAGTGTGTGCGAAGCAGAAATCAGAGCAAAAGGTGGCTACTTTGAAGAAACTAGAATATAAGGCGTATTTTCAGTGGTTTTACACTTTTTTGTTAAGTACATATTTCAACATGTGTTAATTCATAGTTTTGATGCCTTCAGTGTGAATTTACAATGTCAATAGTCATGAAAATAAAGAAAACCCTTTGAAGGAGAAGGTGTGTCCAAACTTTTGGTCTGTACTGTATATATAATTTTTTTACTGTAATACTAGAGTCAAATTCCTTCTTCTCAGGAAGATATTTTGTAACCACATGGTTTGACGAATTTTTAATTGTGTTCTCTGCCCCCGAGCACTTGCTGCTAAATTCAGGAACAAGCTCCTGAATAATTACGCAGTCGGAGGCTCATGGGAGGCGCTCCGTGTTTTAAATTAGTTTCGGGGGTTGTTGTGGAGAAGATGATGTAACAATGAGAAGCTTTGCTCTGCACCAATCCAAAAATCCTCCACCCACCCCCTCCCAATAAACACAC
This sequence comes from Colistium nudipinnis, assembly GCA_016785305.1. NCBI lineage: Eukaryota > Metazoa > Chordata > Actinopteri > Pleuronectiformes > Rhombosoleidae > Colistium > Colistium nudipinnis. Next base: position 224,059 of record JAFBJU010008949.1, read on the forward strand.
AGAAGGGCACAGCTGGTACAGTGTGTGTGTGTGTGTGTGTCCTCTCACACACACACACGCACACAGATTTACAGAGTGGGACACCCATTACAGATTTTTCCCCTCAACTGAAGGAAAAATGCTTCGAGCAAACTGCTAGAAAGATCTGTCTATTTATTTCCTGATTTTTTTCTTATATAATTTGAATCATTTTGCAGATTTGTAGAAAAGATAAAAACACAATCTTCGTCTCTGATTTCGTCACAATTGATATTAATTGAACTTTTAAGTGCTTATTCAAGCGCGTAGGGTTTGATTATAGAATAGGTTTTAACATTGTGTTCTGAGATCAATATTTTCTCACAAGTCTAAAAGGAAAATATGATTTTCTGTCTGCTGAGCCAAAACCAAGGCCAAGTTAAAAACTCAAATCTTTGAGTATGATTAGAGATGAACGAGGATCCAGATCTGAGAGCTTCAGGAACTCCGTTGGATCCTCATCACGTAAACAATGGCCTTTGAATCTGATACGTTTCCATCAGACGTGTGACCCGGAGGTCCGAGGTCAGATCTCCACTTCCTGTCTGAGCTGCGTCACTTCCTGCTGACCGATCTAAAAACTGAAGAACGATTTTACATATTGCAGCTTGACATTCGTCCCTCACCACACACAAGCACACACACGCACACACACACACACACAGCTCACCCTCCCCCAGGGGTTCATTCATGCAGCCTGGTGTTATGTAAGAGAGTAACCCTCTGCTCCCAACAGACATGTCCTCGCGTCAACTCAGACCGGGACGCGGACTCGGACGCACACGCACACACACAGACAGGGCAGATAAAACATCGAGGCGAGAGAGGGAAACCCCATTACAGAGCTTAGCCTCCTAAACCTGTGGAATGTGAACACACACACACACACATTTAATCAGAGGACACACACACGTTGTTTAATCAGAGAGGGGGCGGAGCCTATTAAAAGGCCACTGGCAGGATGACTGGGATTACAACTCTTGTGCGTTCTGTTTATTATCGAATCATATGGAGGAGGTTTGAACATTTTTTGTGAAATGAAGCTGCAGAGAATAGAGGAACATTTCAGGCTGTTCAGATTTAGATTTTTTTTTTTTATATATATATAACCAGAATCTGCATTTAATTTATTTTATTCATTTATTGGATTCAATGTCTTTTCAGGACTTTTGTGACATGATCGTTGAAGTGTTTGTGTTTCTAAAACATGAGCGAGACTAGAGGATAAGGAAGTTTAAATTTTTAAGTCTTAATATACCTTGACTATTCACACATTGTGTAACAATGAGAAGAATTGTCTTTGTCTTATTCTTCTTTACGCTTTAATTTGATGCCTTCAGATTATTTGATGTAATCACATAAATATTCTGTTTTTATTCACCTTTGTTTTCGAGAGAACGAATTCCTCCTGAGGCCAAAAAGTGTTTTTTTTTATTGTTCTTATTGTTAGTGGCTGTGATACTAGTTGCAGCTTCTTTTGTTTTTTGACAGTATTGTGATGGTGATGCAGTTGATGGTGCTACGACGCCCTCCACAGGATCGTTTTAGTACTACACAGTCATATTTCAATTGACTGGAGCAATCTCCTGAATTTCAGTGTATGATGATAGAAACTCTCGCATTTCTTGACACTATATTACTGAATGCATAAAAGGGAGCAAAAATACACAAACACACGGCATGAAGCTGAATATACACACACAATAATGTGCAAAATGTGTCCAACTGGGATTTATCCAATATGTTCAATAAGTGATACACAAACATATGTGACGTTGGGGCAGTGTGTAAATTACAAATGTTTCACAATTTTCTACTGTAAAATAAAGTCCAGAAAAACAATTACAATAGGAGATATTTTAGTTGAACCCGTGTCGTTGGAGCATTTTTTTTTCTCCACTTCCTGCCCTGGTCAGTGTTTTCTTTCGTATTTTTTTCTTCAATTCTTCAAATGAACGTGTAACTGGTCACTCTCTTGTTTCACGTGTCCCACTTCCTCCCCTCGGCCTTCAGCCTTTGGTCGAGGACGCACAGCTGCCGCAGGAAGCCGTCGTTGGGTCCGATCTCTCGCTCCTGTCTCACGGTGGCCAGCGCGGCGTGGACGTCCATGTCGTGGCGAAGCATCAGGAAGGCGACCACCAGCGTGGGCGAGCGGCTGTAACCTTCTCTGCAGTGAACGTACACTTTACCTGCAGGAAAGAAAAAAACCTGTCCTTAGCATAGTAAGGTTTCATTTGACCATTTGAATCTAAATGAGTTATTTACATTGAACTGAAAACTTCAGATTCCTGTAGTTTTAATCTAAATTACTGGCCAACTTGTTTTTCACAAGGTTCGCTTCCTCTCGATCATCCCTGACGACCTTTGACCTTTGCCGTTCTCGTAGCCCAGCGCCCTCCCGATGAAGCTCGCCGCCTCCTGGAAGTAGACGCTGATGTCGAAGTGGTCGGTGTCGCTGGCGGGGATCCCGTGGTACGTGAGGCCCGAGCCGGCGTAGAACTCGCCGTTGGTGTTGACGTGCATGAGGGAGTTTCCCTCCGCCGCGTTCAGGACGTGAGTGACTCCCAGACGCCGCAGGCGCCGCACGTCCGTGGCCACAAGCCTGCAGCAGGTCGGTACATGAAATACGATTATTATGATTATTATGATTATTATTATTATTAGTAAGGCGAAATCACAGTTTTGCTTGATATTTAAGTTTGGAATGAAAAATTTAAACGCAGTGATTTATTGTTTGTGTGGTCCATGTCAAATCAATGCAGCATAGATAGAGACATTTAGTTGCTAATTCATGGAAAAAAATATACATATATACAGTATATATATATTTATATGTACAGTATATATTTTTTATTTTTGTGTGATCTAGATCATTAAGGCTGCAGTGGAGTCTCTAATGAAACTGTGTCACAGAAAAGTAAAATTAGAAACGAGGCTCCCTCCTCAGGGTGTCTGAATTCCACCAGCCTCCTGCTCAAAGGAGAATGGAATTGAATATATATGTTGATGTCATATCAGCATTGACAAATATTTAGAGAAGATAAAATATACTGCTACTATAAAGATTCTTTTAAATCAGGAAGAAATCTGTGCAAAATCTGCTTCCTCTGTTGTGCACCAGCGCTACTGATCAGAAACTCTGACACTCTGAGGCAACACTTGGATCCTCCTGTTTTTTTTATAGATGTCGTGTTCTAAAAATAGAGCCCAGGCACACCGGTGTTAAAGGTGCAGCGTCACTGACCTGAAGAAAAAAAACAGGGGGGTGATTTAGTTGGTATTTATGATGAATAAATGACAGCCATGACTCACGCGTCGCCCACATAGACCCCCGGGTGGACCTGGTTGAGGTGTTGGGTGGGCCAGCTGTAGAATCCGTGCTCGTCTGTCAGCAGGTCGTTGAGCTGCTGCAGAGAAACGTCGAAGCTCGACATGTTGGACTATTTTCTCCTTGCTCCGCAGAGAGACGCTCTCCGAGAGCTGGAACACACCCAGGGCCGGAGGTAGAGGTTTGAGGGGCCCCCGGGGGGCCGGAGGTGTAGTGTTTATGCACATTATGCATTTACTATTTTTATTTTTATTTCGTTATTATTAACAATGTTTAATTAATAATTAATTAATTGTGTTTTGTGTAATAATAATAATAATAATAATAATAACTTATTATCATTATTTAAAACGGACACAAAGGATTTTACTGTGCAAGAGATGATTATTTTATTGAAATACAGAAATATTTCAGATAGACTTTGCATTGATAATACTTTGAGGAAAGCGTTGAGAAGTGGTCACGTGATGGGGACTCCAGACCAGCTGGAAACATCTGGGGACGAGTACGAGTTATTCGTGAGCTACATTTTTTTGGCACTTTTCTCCACATTACAATTTTTACCCAACCATTAATAATCAATCCGTTTAATTCTGATTTAATAATTTTTTTTTAGCCCCTGTTGCCTAAGAGTGGTCAAAAATATAATTCCCAGTGTGCATCACGTGACTCCTCCTCCTGAAAGCTTATACTACTGTCTACTAATCAATAAGGATACCTAGAATCTACTCTGGGCCTTTCAGAATCCTCAGCACGTCTCTGGGTGAGTCTGCATGGCCCGGCAGCGCAGGACTTTCAGGAAGCTGTCAATCTTGTGCGAATCCCGTCGGAAGCACGACAAGAGGAAATAGAAATTGACCAATTTGGAAATCCGGTCCTGAGCGATGTCGTTTCCTGCTCTGTAGGGCAGGAGGGCGAGAATCTGAGCGGCTGGACCCATCTGGCGGAGAGAATTCATGAAAAGATGATTTTAAACGAGCAGAAAAGGAAACCAAAATTATTTTGTATTATTATTATTATTATTATTATTATTATTATTATTATTATTATTATTATTATTATTATTATTATTATTATTATTATTATTATTATTATTATTCGTTTTTTCTTCTGTATCCCAGATTGCGCACCCACCTTGCTGGAGAGGATGTCCAGGCCGTCTCCCAGGTTCTTGGAGTGCTCCTGAAGCTCCTGGACCTTCTTGGAGATGCTGTTTCTGGCCGGGTGGGGCAGAGAGTGGGCCGAGGAGGAGAGGAGTAGCAGAGGATCCATCCAGGCCTGGAGCAGAGAGCGGGCCAGGGACATCAGCTCCGACTCCTGCAGGTCAAACGCACAACTTCACTCACCTCCACCTCACAAATTCAACCGCACTTGTTGCTCATCGTTTATTTGAAGATTAAAATCAAACTTCACTTCACCAGTTCTGTAATTCTGTAATATTTGAATCTAATTGCTTCGAGATCAGTCCAGGTGCTTCAAGTCACTTAATTCAGGGATTTAAATACTCAGATTATGTGAAATGAGTTTTGGACGTTGGAGAAGAGATCGGGAGACTCACTGAGATGTGGAGAGCCTGCTCCTTGTCGTTGGGCGTCTGCAGGGACGAGGTGTGGCACATGGAGGGCCGGGGTGTGATCACGCGTCCTATAGGAGGGAAGTGAGAGTCCTGGGACAGGGAGAGGAGATTGTTATTCATTATTATTATTATGGGATGGTTTAGCTTCATCTTCACCTGCATGTGTGTGTGTGTTTTTTTTAAAGCCTGTGAGAGACAAGTTGAAAAAAAAAAAAAACTCTTGTCACGCCTTCTAAAAAACGCTCAATGACTAAACAAAACCAGTTTCCTAAAAATCACAGTAATTCACTCTTTTTTTGTCTCATATAGTATTTAAATACATAGAAGGGTATAGACACCTTCACATAGCCCAGACTGAATCAATAATCAGGAAACAGAGAATTATAAAGCACACACTCACACACACACACTAACACACACACGCACACACACACACAGGTACTGACCAGCTCGTGGCTCAGAGTGGTACTGAGCGCGTGCAGCTTGTCGGAGCGCTGTGACGCGCGGTCCAGCAGGTCGTTGATGGGCACGGCGACGCACGACGCCAACACGCACATCACTGTGACATCACGCAGGAGAGAGCAGACGATTGGCTGCTGTTCTACCCAAATACACCTTGAAATATGTATACTCGTATAAACTGAGCGAGACACTTTACAGGTGCGGAATCGTGTTGTTTTTTTTTTACTTCACTTTGTTACAGTGACACTTTCAATTTTTTTTTCATTTTCATTCAACATTTTATTTAAAAATATTTCCTTCAAATATGCACTCACTTGTCCTTTACCTATAACTCACCGCTGATTTATCAGCCTTCAGGTGATAAATCTG
>JAFBJU010008949.1:229843-267496 GCA_016785305.1 Colistium nudipinnis
TGTTGAAAAATTAGAACTGTTCCTTTTTTTTACTCTTCAACTATTTGGAGAGATTAAAAAAAAAAAGTTCATCTCACCCGTCATGAGGAGTTTGCGGCCATGGTATCTTCTGGGAGTCATCTCTCTCTCTCTCTCTCTCTCTCTCTTGCTCTCTCTTCCTTTGTCTCCCTGTTTGTGTTTGTGCGTCTTTGGTTTTTGTCGCCACTGTTTTATGCTCCTGCTCCATTCTTACCTCGTTTTATAGCAGCAGGGTGACGCTGTGCTTATTGTTGGGAACGTGTTTGGTGCAGTTCATAATGAGAAACATGGGCAGGGAGATTTGCATGGATGCAACAGCAAGTGTGTGAGAGTGTGACCGTGTGTGTGTGTGTGTGTGACCGTGTGTAAGAAAATCCTTCAAGACCCAATGAGTTGGATGAACAAAAGTACTTTTTGTGTGATGTTTAAATTCATTCCTCATCATTTGAAGGTTGAATTAGTGACGACCTTGTAAGTGGATGACACACCTCCATGGTTCCACAACGTCAGTCGACCTAATGACACCTGTCTGTCGCACTTTGTCCCAAATTGACACAAGGCCCTTTTTTTTCGGGGGGGGCTTTATCGTGTAAATTGTGCTTTTGCTCGATGTTCATCCAAAGCGTATTGCTTGGCTGTTTTATTTGTATATTTTATCATATATATATATATATTATTTGTATACTGTATATTATATATTTTTATTTTTTTCTGGATTAAGTGTAATGAAGACATATAATAATATACAAAAAAATAACTTTTATGTCCACAAAGTCCCTTTGGTTTGTGTATTTGGTGTGTGTGTGTGTGTGTGTGTGTGCAGGAGACACATGTGAGGGATGAGGTGTGGAATGGGGACATCTGATGGACATCAGTAGAATATCCCGGCCCCGGGGCACGGGCTGTTGTAGGTTACACAAAATGAGGATTTTTCCCATGATGCTTTGCTTTAAACCCCCCCCCCCCCCTCCTCCATGCACTCAACAGTAATACTACACATGTCGCACTGAACATATGCAAATGTACACATGTGCCGCAGGCCCATGACACCTTTGACTTTGAAGGCACCTCACACGCACACGCACACGCACTCACACACACATACACACACACACACATAATCCCCACTTGGCTGCAAGATGATCATCTTGTTTTCTGTTGCACGCTTTGTCCTGCAAAGTAAAAAAAAAAAAGTGTGTTAGCCCTCATGTAATCTTAAACTATTAGATTTTTTTTTTTATTTTTTTTTCTTCTTTTTCATTCTCAGCATGTTGCTTTAACTCGTCAAAATTGCAAAGTCTTTATCTTCTCCTTTCTTCTCCCCTCCCCCATGTTTGTCTTTCAGCCCTGGGCATGCACACACACACACACACACACACATGCACACACACACACAAGCACACACACACAAGCACACACACATGACCATAAACCACAGCTACACACCCCCCTTCCACACTCGGCACTGAACACTCGCTGCACACTCGGACCCCAGGTGATTCCTGCACATTCCTGAGACTCTCCTTTTCCAGCCGTCCACTTCAGGAGCGGGACGTCCCGTCTGCACACAGGTAGGATTTAAAGTCTTAACACACACACACACACTATGGTCTAATGTTCTGTGTCATGTCTTTTTCCTGCACAGGAAGCGACTCGTGTCACTCATAGTACATGATGTTCCTTTTGGTCCCACACCCCAAATTCACAGGGAAGCGTGAAATTCACTAAACTTCGCAGCTTTTTACTTTTTTTTTATATATATATATATTCATATATAAATCTATATATCTATATATATATACTTCTGTGATGAAAATTGCAAGCACCTAAAAATATAAACCACTTGTCTGGACCTTATGTCCTCATCTCAGAGATTCCATGCATGTGCATGAGGGTTTTTTTTTTTTTCCGTGCAGGGAGTTAATTGCTCGACCTTTGATGCAAATGTAATTTAGGCCCTGCACCCTTTTCCTTCCTTATGGAACATGAATGAGGGACTCATGCTATTTTAGGAAAACAGGTTGTAGTGTGGGCTGTGCTGGATATAAAACCTCCAGCAAGACGTTTTCACAGAGCAACTTTAATGTTGACTGGGTGGAGTACAGTTTTTTTTAAATATTAAAGGAGTTTTTAGATCTGTAAACTTTATATTTCCCTGATGGGTTGTTTTAGTTGGTTTTTGTCCTTGAATCTTAAGCAAAGAACAAAAAAATGTGTTTGGCCTCAGGGTATCTGACTCAGGACTACATTCCCCATGATTCATAGGGCCATGTCATTTTTAAGAGCTCCCAACAGGTGTGCAGTGGGTGTCAGACATCTCACAGAGCAGGTGAGAAAGCGGGTTAAATTTAAACTCTGTGCTTTTTTCTTTTTTCTTTTTTTTATCTTAAATGTAATTTATGTTTTTGTTCCAGAGCAGATTATTGTGAAGTTTGTATACTCCATTTTATTAGATAGAACTAAAACATGCAATTTGGGCTGAGAAGCACATTCTTCACCTAGGACATGTTTGGTCACGCATGACTTCCAGCAACCTGAAAACTTAAAAAATGATGGATTTAATTCCGCTCGTGCTTTAAGATTTGGAGAAAAAATAAATAACATTTAAAACATTATAAAGAAACACTAAAGTGCTGTATCTTTAGTATTTGCAGCAGCTATGACTTAAAACCTCATTGTTTAACCAAAACTGGACCTTCTTGTTCTCCTGAAGCTTTATAGAAACTTTAGCCACAAAAAAGTCAATATTTTAATATCATTTAACAAATACATACTATTGCAAAACGCCTGGGGGGGGGGGCAAAAGTAATTACATGAAACTTTATGAGATGATGTTTTAAAGTTTTGTGAGTTTTGAATGTGACCTTCATGAGGTGACCTTGCTGCGCCTCGGTGGAGCCACGGCTCTCACCTGATGCTGGATTCAAGCATCAAACGCCTGTGATCTGTAGATTATCACAGATTATAACAGACACCTGAAAAATGTTGACGTTTTTTTTTTCCCCCCACTGCGTTTAGCCCCAAAAGTTTAGTCACGTTAACCTTCCCCGACCTCTGAGACATGTCTGCTGCCATGAAGATGCAGACGCAGATGCGGGATGCTGCCACTAGGGGGCATCCTTCGTGTTTCTCACGTGGGTTGAGAAATGTACAAGTTTGAGTTCAAACCAGTTAAGGATTATTTATTTTTTTAACACTTTTTTTTATTGATCATTTGTTGAAAAGAAACATTTCGGAGTGACTCTGAGTGTCGTGTAGTTCATTTGTGTATTTATTAATTTTTTTCTTATCTTAGCCATAGAGTTTTTGACCCACTCGTCCCGGAGGCGGTTGTGCTCCACGTCGCGCAACTAAAAGGACCTGACGTCTCGCGCTGTCTCCACGTCGCCCCTTCTGTCCCTCAAACCCAAAAAACACCCTCGTCCTGCACCTCTGAACCTTAGTGCGGGTCACTGCCCCCTCACCCCCTTCCTCCCCCCTCCCCCCTCTCTGCACGCACATGTGCTGCCCTCTCACATGTTTATCTCCCAACTAAAAGGACCTGACGTCTCGCGCTGTCTCCACGTCTCCCCTTCTGTCCCTCAAACCCAAAAAACACCCTCGTCCTGCACCTCTGAACCTTAGTGCGGGTCACTGCCCCCTCACCCCCTTCCTCCCCCCTCCCCCCTCTCTGCACGCACATGTGCTGCCCTCTCACATGTTTATCTCCTCCCCCCTGTGGTCCCTCCCCTCTCTCATCTCCACTGTCTCTGTGTCTCTGTGTAGGATCCATTGGTGCTTGGACGACAGGACCAGGACACGACACACACGCGCGCACACACACACACACACACACACACAAACACACACGCACGCAGCAGCAGCAGCAGCACCACCATGTCGGACTCTGAGACCGCCGCCCCGGCCGAGGCCCCCGTCCCCGCCGCCTGCGCCAGCATCAAGGCTGACCTGGACAAATGGTGGGTGAGGTGTGCATGTCTTCAGGATACCTGTGTGCGTGTGTGTGGTGACACCATCAGAGGAGCATTCTGGGAGCTTTGCTCCATGCCCTCTGAATGTTTCACGAGTTCTTGGTGTGTTCTATTCTCAGGAATTTGTTGAGACAGAAAGAATCTGATGGTGTGGAGCATGAGCGAAATGGAACCGGCCCCAGAGTGAATGAGCATCGTGGTTTTGAGTTTAGAACCTAAATTGCATTTCGGAGCTGATGTAAGTTTGCGCCGTTCTGGCGGAGGATTCTGAGGGACGCCATGTTAAAATGGATTCTGTGTCTCACATGTTTAAAAATCTGTCGGGGGGGGGAAAGGTTTGGCGGGGGGTGAGACTCGAGGGGTTAATGATGTGTGGCAGGACAGTGAAGTTTCATTCTCATGCACATGCATGGATGAAGGTCGGGAATCCGATCGCCTCATTTTTTCCCAGAATGCACCACGTGAGCTTTGTTCGTCGCCATCTCGCTCAGGGTCCATCACTGGGCTTCTTTTTTTTTTTTTTTTTTTTCTATTCCCATCTGTCACATCTGGAGTGGAACAACAGGGATAATGGTTCTCTCTCACTGTGTGTGTGTGTGGGGGGTGTGGGTGTGTGTGTGTGTGTGTGTCGGGCCTTGATAAGGGGGTTGCTGGGTGTGAGAGCGCCTTAGATAAGACAACAGGTTGCGTTGGAGGAGGGTGTAACGCGGTCGCTGGGTTATAGCATGTGAAGAGCACATGCGTGTGCCAACCTACACGCCAGCCACATTAAAACGGGGATGAATTCCTGAGCCGAGGCGACATGTAGCGCTGCTGGTAACATTTTTTAAACGCGGGTCGTCTATACTGGGAGCTGTGGCCAAGGTCGACGCCTCTTTAGGGGGTTTTACACGCACCACAACAGTTTTACAGTGATGAGGCGTGGTGTCACGCGTGTTACGTGTCACCCTATGACGATGTGAGCAGAAACTGAACCCGTGACCTTGACATGTCGAAAGTTGCGTGGCACCGGTGCAAAGCTTCGGTTCATGTAAAACTGCTGACAGCTGGGAAACTGAAGCCTGTATGTTGACTTTACTTTGAAATTTAAATATGAGGATTTTTTTTTTTCTCCGTTGGGAGCCTCTGTTGAAACATTACAGTGATTATACACAAATAAATAAAACATCATTTTAAATATTATATTTAAATGTATCCTCATAGATTCGTATAAATCGTACATATTGGGCACTTTAAATCAGAATTATAAAAATGTATAAATATTCTTCTGGATGGTTTAACTAAGAAGACACCAGTGCTTTTTCCCTTTTGTATTTGTGACATATATAAATGAATATTTATATGTGTTATGCAGATTTTTTCAGATTCTAAATATTCGTCTCTCCCTGTGCCGCGTGTAATTTCAATTTCATTAATAATTTCATTTCTGTGAACAGATCCATAGTGTCCTCATGGACATACAGTACAGGACAGTGTGTGACTCGTTGAGTTGTTGGTTAATATTTACCTTGCACTGTGTGTTGCATGTATATAGAGCTAGTGTGTAGGTTTGGGTGTGAGTCTGCGTACACAAACGCACACCTTCACCCCCCTTCGTTTATGTTATGGACTTTCATAGTTGTCAGTAAATCCACCTTTGCCTTGTGTTGTGATCAACTTAGACACACACACATACACTAATTTGAGGCCCCTGGGGACATTTTGTTTTTTGATGACTCTTGGTAACCATGGATACACGGCACACTGAGCTTTATTCACATGATCTCTGGACTATTGTTTGGCGTCATGTTTAAATGCTGCACCTGCTCCGTGATCTATAATGCATGTCTGTCTAAATAATTCAGCCCTCACTTCCTGATGGTGTCCATGACGGGAGGATGACATCATTAGTCCCGCCCACCTGACATCACATCGCAAGATGATGATGATGATGATGATGATGATGATGATGATGATGATTATTATTATATACCATTTACCACTACATCGCAATCAAATAAGGATATTGAGTCTTTTGAGATTAGGCGCTTGTCGAGAACCTGCCACCGGTCGCCATGGCAACCCAGCTTTGACCCGTGACCCTGTAACATGACCTGGCTCAGATTGGAGCTTTCGCTCTGGATGTTGCGTGATGGCTGATGTCATTTGGTCCTTTTTCGGAACACGTGACTTCCTGTTAATCCGCCTGTGTGCACGTAACATACGTGTCCACATGTATGTGCATCTCCGTCACTATTTATCCTTGATAAATGACATTGCATTTAAACCAAATGCAGGTTTATATAATGACATAGATGTTTAATCCCATCCACCTCAGTGTTTCTCCCTCAGGGTTGAGATTGAAGACGCTGGGTGTAGTCCCAGATTATCTGACCTCACGCCCCTCAGGGCCGTGCTCTGGTGTCGGGTCGCTGTGCTGCAAAACGTCAGCACGCCAAAAAAAAAAAATGCAGGACAAAAAAAAAAAATCCCACTATTCACTCCAATCCCCCGCTGGCGGAGCGAAGTGCTGAGTGATAATCGGCAGGAGCCAGCTGGATGTTGCATCACTCACAGGAACACAGAGACCCGATCCTCAGCGTGTCCTGAACGCATCCAGGCTGCGTTCACAACTCTCAATAATAATAATAATAGGAGCGTTTAATATGAGTGCTGCGCGTAAGCTCAGAGATTTCCCTCCAATCTCTTTGCTCCAGATTTACATTGAGTTTCTATTTAAATGAATTAAGGGGAAGAATAGAAATTAGAATCGGGACCAAATTGTTCAAATATTCCCTTTAAAGTTGCTAAAGGTGAGTTTACACTGATTATACACACACACACACACACAGAAAATGTGGAAAAATTGACCACACACACATTTCCAGATCATTTGCCATCGCCTCAGAATAATCAGCTGTTCTGTGTGGATTATAATCTGTGCACAGCGCACGCATGCGTTCTCCTGTATAATTACACGTTATCATCCTTTAGGTGAATGCTTGTCCGTGTTGCTCTGTGACGTCAGGAGACTCCTCCTCCTCTTCCTGCTGTGTTTTATCATCCCTGCATTATCACGCAATCGTCCTCCCTCTCCTCGTCCAATCAGACGGCAGATGGATCCATTCACATGGCTTCGCTGCAGCTCTCTCTCTCTCCCCTCGCTGGTTCCCTTCTTTTTTTATTCACTCTCCCTCTCCTTCACTCCATCACACTAATTCGCTGTGACAGTGTCGGCTGCCTCATTTCTCTCGCCCCCCCTTCTCTCTCTCTCTCTCACTTTTCATCCTGTTTTGCTGCAGCCTTCATTCTCTCTCTCTCTCTCTCTCTCTCTCTCTCTCTCTCTTCTCTCTCTCACTTTTCATCCTGTTTTGCTGCAGCCTTCATTCTCATTCTCTCTCTCTCTCTCTCTCTCTCTCTCTCTCTCTCTGTCCTTTACGTTTCTTTTGTCTTCTTTATAATCTGTGAACACATGCAACAAACATCTGTTTTGTCAACAGAATTAAAAATCTTGACACCCCGCCGTCACTCTTGCTTATTCTTTCTGTTTCCGCAGTCACGTGCGATCAGTGAGAGAAACAAGTTCAAGTTCCGCATCTGTTTAATAAATATTTTGATCTTTTTGTTTCCTGCAGTGTGGCAGAGAAAGGAGCCGAAGGCTGCAAGGACCTGATGGAGGCCTTCGCGGCCTGTGTGAAGAGTGCAGCTGAGGGGACGTCATGAGGAGCGGCCCTCCCACCTCCAGGATGTCCCATAATCTGGTAAATGAGCACAAAAATATTTCGATATATATTCAGATGTCCTTTCTGCGCCTTCAAACAGACACATGTACAGCAGAAATGTGTGAAGAGTGAGTGAAGGCGTGTCAGCAGAAACAAAACGTTTTCGTTTAGTTCTGAGGCATTTGTTACCGGATAAACTTTATCATAATATAATTCCAATAAAGAAAAAAAGAAAAAATGTAGATTATCAAGAATTGTTGCAGGATTTTCATTCTGTGTTGTTTCATGACCAACAAAAATCAATAATCCCATTTTAAGAGAGAGACAAAATCGACTTTGAGTGTTTTTTTGCAATGCTTTGCATTTAAGTATTTTTTTAGAATCATGTCTAAGATTTATTTGCTCTAGTTAATAGAGCATTTGAAGACTAAGAGTCTGCAGCCAAACTTAAAGCTCTTATATTTCTCTATTTACACTTGAAACGTGTCTCGTCATATTTTTTGATGCCTAACGTGGCTCCTCTCCTCCAGGTCCACTGCACTGAGTCCTTCAAATTCCCAGCATTCCCTTCTGCACAACAACACTGGACTGAATGATGACAACGAAGACGCTGATGTTGATGATGATGTTGATGAAGATGATGATGACGATGCTGCACATGTTTGGGATCTGGGCAGCAGCAGCCAACAGTTTTTAGGCCCATCCGGTGTCCCTCAGTCTTGCCTCCATCCCCCTGTTCTCCTCTGTCGCTGACTTGCAGCACATCTCCGCAGAGCCGCTGGGCTGTGATGTACACTGTCGACTTGAAATGCAAACTTATAAATGGAAATAAAAGTATGAAATAATTGCTATGAAAACAATCGGCTTCTTGTGGGTGTGACGTGTGGAGCCGGAACCTGGTTTGTGTGTGTGGCTGTGGCTTCAGGATGAATTTCCTTCTATCAGGTAAAAACATGGTCACTCTAATATCATTTACTTTTAAGCATATTTACATTATTAAGCTTTTTTTTTCTTTTTGTTTTTTGAACCAATCCTCTAAATACACACATTTTCCAGATCAGAATTATTATTTTTTCCCTGCAATTCATATCTATATTCAATAACCTTGTCCTTCTCTCAGTAGATTTCAGTTGAGTAGACGCGGAGGCCCGTGATAGAGCCAAGCTGGTTTACATGCATGTCCCATCATGCTTTCCCGTAAGTGATACCTTTTCTCTGCATCATTGGTGTTATCGTGGTGAATTATCAGCGTAAACACTAAAAAACTCAAATGTAAAACTGGGAATCTGATCATTAGGTTGTGTAAATGAGTAAGTTGCAGGTACAGTTCAGCACAGTGTAAATCAGTGGCTGCAGAAATGTTTTTAACTCTGTGGATCATGTAATGAGTGATGAGCACAGAAACACATAAACAGACATCAATACTGTCAGCTGTTTTAATCCATGCCCGTTTGGGGGCGGGGGGCTCAGACTCACACATATACTGATTATATTTCCGCTGTCACGCAGATGTGTGGATTTAAAGCCTGTGTTTGTGTGTGTGTGTGTGTGTGTGTGACTGTGTGTGGGTGTGTGGGTGACTGTTTCTGTGCTATATATAGGGATGTGAGTATAATTGCCGAGGCAAAGCATGAAAAAAGGCTGAGTACTGATATGGTGATATGACTTTAAATACTATATATATATATATATATATATATAAAATTTATTTATTTATTTATTTATATTATATTATATTATTATTTTATAAACATACACGGTTTTCATAAAATCCGTTAAGGAGTAGTTGTAATAGATTTTTAAACTCACATTATTATTAACCAACAGAAACCACCAGAGGGCGCCAAACCTGCACCTCTCACTGAGTGTGAGCTTTTTTTTTTTTTTTTTAATTACTAAGTTCTAATGACCTGCAGAACACAGAATGTGAAATGTGTGTGCATTTGATTTTACGTTGCGTGTGTGTGTGTGTACACAGGACACACTATGTCCCCAAAAAAACACAAACTCTGATTTAAGATTGAATTCACCTAAAGCCGTACCTTAATCTGAGCATTCATTTACTCTGATGATCCCACAGACGCATGTTGCACATGTCACAGTTACATGAACCCACGGCACAGCTCAGATACAACATGTCCAACATGGGCGTCCAGAGAAATGCCTGAGGGACATTCCGCTGAGGAGGGGGGGTGGGGGCTGGCTCTGCAGAGAGGGGCCTGAAGGGCAAAGGTTAGAGGAATGTACAGTGTGTGTGTGTGTGTGTGTGTTTGTGCGCGTGGGTGGACTTGTGTGCACCAATTATGATTTTCAAAGAAGCAAATTGAGTCTACAACAAAGCAGCTTATATAAGAGTTATAATTAGAGACACAGATCATTAACTGAAAGTCATTAGACTTCGTCAGGAATGTTCTTTAATATGTTGTTTTATTTTTTATGTTACAGCCTGTATGTTTGAGGTCAAAGGTCAAAGTTAAATCCAATCAGCACCTTAAGTTAGCCAGCATTGGGACTTAAAATATTCAAGTTGAATATATTGCAGAAAAATAAGATTTCTGCATTTTCATCCTACAGCAGGTGTGGTTGCTGAACATATTATATTTCTTTTGGCTGCACAACAGCGCCACCATGTGGTACTTCAACGCCAACGACCACAATTTGGCTGATAATCTGTGGAAAACTGGGATTATTTTGGCCTGCTCATGTCCCATGAGTTCACTCTGTAAGAATTCAAATTCATTTTATTATTATGTTTTTTCTTATATTCAATGCATTCGTTGTTGGAGGTTTTAAATGTGCACACAACTAGAACAAGACGGTCGTAAAACCATCCACTGCGTCACTCAAAGATTGGATGGACGCACACACACAGGGCACAGCCCCATTAGTTAATCTGAGCCACATCGACCTGACTACATCAAGAGATTAAGATTAAAAGGGATTAAGATTTGGGATTCCGTCATGCAGATATCACAATGTGGACTTTAATCACAGCGTACAGTGATGCAGCATTTTGCCGAGGAACATTATGACCTGAACTTTCCTCCATTATATGTTTCTATATGGTTTATTGTCAGATCATTTAACTGAGGTAAACCTCTTTATCTACAGCCCATGATAACCTCAGACCCTCAGAAAAATACGGAATTTCCTTTTAGTGACCCACCTTCTAACATTTAAATCCTGGTTTTACCATTAATAAATAAAATAAATACAGTTTAAAGTCAGAGGGGACACTAGGATATATTAATATATTTATGTATATATATATATATATCAAATATTACCCTTTAATATGAGCCGTGCTATACTTTAATTATTAAAACATACAAGTATTGGTGAATAAATGTATCCATCTATAATCTATCAGCATTACTAAGCAAATCCCAGCTGACTAAAAATATTTATGTGCTAAAAACAACAAAAAAAGATTTTAAAAATATTTAAAACTGAAAATGAACAAAAAAAATACCTGTGTTTTTAAAAAATATTCGTCAATTTAGAATGTATGATAAATGATAAGAATGGAATTATATTTCTGTGTTGTATGATATTGTATGGATTTTTTTTTTCTCCTTTATTGTGGGACTTTGCTGTAGTAAAAAAAAACGGGAAGGGGGGGGGTGGCGAGAGGGAGGAGGAGGTGGGTATGGGTGGAGGAAAGGAGAGGAACCCGGATGCTGATGCTGCCCGATGAGGAGAGACGGGAGACGGGGAGAGAAACGCTACGGGTCCACTTCTAAATCCAAAACCCAGAGGAGGAAGAAGAAGATTTCATCCCAGAGTCGAGGCCATTCTTTCTTTCCTCATTCTTCCCCTTTTTTTCCTCTCTCTCTCGGCAGAGATTTATTTCTTTTCTTCCAGATTCAGATCGCGTGCCGGAGGGGGAGGACATGATGAGCGGAGCCGGCGGGGAGGCAGGGAGGGAGGAGGAGAGGCGGAGGAGGAGGATGCTTGTTGTTTCTAGAATCCGGATCTGATCCACCGGCCCCGGACACTGCGCTCCTCTCCCGGGCTGTTTGCCTGCCTTTTCACGCACCCTACCCCCCCCCCCCCCCCCCCCCCCCCCCCCCCCCCCCCCCTCCTCCTCCTCCTCCTCACCCCCCACCCCCTCACCACCACCAGCAGCAGCGGCACCACCTCTCCCTCTGCTTCCTGATGCAGGGCCGGGGAGGGGGTGAGCCAAAGTGTGCACCGGATATTGGAAAACCCATTCTTCTTGCTGATGCTGTTACGATAATAGATGATCCTCATCCGGCCGGTCCTGAGCGGAGCGGGCCCGGGGATGCGTGAGCCCCGGAGACTTTCTGGACACATTTCTTCTTCTTCTTTCTTTGTATTTCTTTTTGGACGGTAGCGCCGATAGCGCGGACGAGGGAGGGAGGGAGCTCCCTGATATCGATCCGAGCATGGATTCAATCAGTGCTTTCTGACTCGGGATATTTGAGACTGAGCTCCTGCAGAAATCAATGTGTGGCAGATGAAGCCTTCCTGTCCGGCTCTGGATGAGATTTTTTTTCTCTCTCTCTCGCTGCTCCACTTTATTCCCCCTTTCGTTTTTTGGATCAATCAACTCAAAACTCCTTCATTATTTATTTATTTATTTATAGCAGGGCTGGGTTGGGTTGGATGCGACTATTCACACCATTTGTGACCTCTCACGCTGCTTTTTCTTAACCCCCCACCTTCCCTCTGGATGATGCTGCTGTAGTGAGACACACACACACACACACACGCACACACACGCAGACCCATACACGCGCGCCGATCCCCGGACTTTATTCCAGGCCGTATTTCTAGGAGAAGGGGTGCATGGGAGTAGCCTGCGGGGCCCGGCTTCAGATCCTCCGCCGCCTGGCATGTGCGTAACGGCATTACGCACGGCGCAGGACCGAGCCCTTTCTTGAGCTGCCGTATTGTGGGAGCACGTTTCCATCACCGGAAGCATGAGCAGCAAAGAGCTGACGGTGGGCCCGTCCAGCCAGTACGTGGGGCCCTACCGGCTGGAGAAGACCCTCGGCAAGGGCCAGACAGGTAGGGCCAAACCCCGAACTAGGATCCCCATGGGGTGTCACCACATCGCTGGTTTTATTGCGCCTTCACAGTTTTAATCCCAATTCTCACTGCATGTATTCTCATCTTAAATGTTTTTTTTATTTAATTATGCTACAATCCTCTTAAATAACTCCACTGAAATCCACTACAAGGCATAATAATGTGTTATATATAATGTATAAATATGTATATATATATATACATATTTGAGGAGGGTGGAGAAATCACAGCAGGCCTCTTAATAACTCCACTCTATCATTTAAAAAAAAAAAAATCTCAAAGCTGAGATTGGTCAATGCTCGTGACAATGTCTGTGTGAGGGGCCTTTTGAATTATGGATGACATCTCCTCCTTCCCGTTTTCACACTGCATGATGATTTCTGATATTCAACATTTCCTCTCTCTCTCTCGCTCTCTCTCTGCCTCTGCAGGACTGGTCAAGTTGGGAGTCCACTGTATAACGAGCCAGAAGGTGGCCATCAAGATTGTGAACAGGGAGAAACTCTCCGAATCGGTTCTGATGAAGGTACACACCGTTTTATTTTCCTCCTCTCCCTCTATAGTTGCCTAAAGTGTAATTATAATGCTGCATGCCCAGCTCAAATCACACAAGCGTTCACCCTTCCTGCCTACAGAAATGTAGTCTTGTATTTTGTCAAGAAAAGCCGTGGAGTGTGTGGGCACTGCCTCTGTGTGCGGAACAATAGGGATGATTTCAGTCTGCTAATTAAGCCTCGGGATGAAAGCGGCATGCGGCTGCAACACGTCGAGTTAAAATACAAAAAGCCAAAAGGACAAAAGCTGATGTTTCTGATGTGGCTGATTACCTGAAGCTTTGTGCAGTTTGGAAAAGTTTAGACAGAAGAGGGGACAGTGCTCTGGCGTCACATGCTTTGAGGAAAATATCCCCATAACACTGATTTTGTCTGGTCTGAAGAGAAGCAGTGCGAAAATAGACAATTTGAAACTCATTTCTTTGCTTGTGTGCGTTTTCTGAATAAAAATGGCCAAATGTCGGGTTTGTGTATTTGCCTAAATTTAAAATTGTTCATTTGGACAAACGGCTGATGACCCGAAATGGGTTTTGGGGATGTGGACGGGCCGAGTGCGGCTTTGAGTCGGCACCACACCACAGATGTACTGTATTAGATCAGATTAATAATTCAAACTCAAAGTCATAACTTTGAGAAAAAAAAACTGCACGAAGCGATTTGATTGGGCAGCAAAAATAATTCCTAGCAAGCTGTGAAAAAAGATTATATGGTTCATTCTTACCTTAAAAATATGGATATTGACTTTTAAGTGGGTACAATTCACTAATAAAAAATCTTCGTCTACCTTACTCTGTCTTGATATGCTTCCTAATAATATTTTCCTTCCTGTCCTTTCTCACATTTCAATGTGCTCCCTCCTCCTCCTCCTCCTCCTCCTCCTCTTAACCTTTCCACACATCTCTCCCTCTGTCTGTCTGTCCAGGTGGAGAGAGAAATAGCTATTCTTAAACTAATAGAGCACCCTCATGTTCTGAAGCTGCACGATGTCTATGAAAATAACAAATACCTGTGAGTAACTCTTCATCTTTCCTCTTTCTCTCTTTTTTTTCTTCATTTATTTCTGTCTCTGGATCTTTGCCAAAAAAAGAAACAACCTTGACTCTGATATGGAAAAGAAAAAAACACCCAACATGGATATATATCTTTAGGTCTGACCTCTCTGACCTCTGACCTGCAGGTATCTGGTGTTGGAGCACGTGTCCGGCGGAGAGTTATTTGACTACCTG
Source organism: Colistium nudipinnis (assembly GCA_016785305.1). NCBI lineage: Eukaryota > Metazoa > Chordata > Actinopteri > Pleuronectiformes > Rhombosoleidae > Colistium > Colistium nudipinnis. The sequence goes on from JAFBJU010008949.1 coordinate 244,369, forward strand.
GTGAAGAAGGGCCGGTTGACCCCTAAAGAGGCCAGAAAGTTCTTCAGACAAATCATCTCCGCCCTCGACTTCTGCCACAACCACTCCATATGGTCCGTGGGAATTATATTATTCACCTCTTATGTCCTGAATAAGAATATTTCTTTAGAGTCAAATCATGCAGTGGAATGTGGTAGAAAATGCACCAAAAGAAAATAATTCAGAGTTTCTTTGGCACCATTTATCGACTCAGTTTTCAAATATTTTTTTATTCAAGTCACAATACCTGTACAGTAAGACAAAAAAAGTCCAGCCCATAGATATTTATTTTTAAAATATTATTAATTGTTGAATGATGTGTCGTTAGATGATTAACAAACCTTCTATTATAAAGAGCATTTTTCCAGATTTTATTAGTTGACAATTGTTTCCTCTAAAACATGATGGGATAGAGGTAAAAAGTGTTAAATGTGTCTGTGTGTGATATTTTTGTGTGTGTGTGCGCAGTCACAGAGACCTGAAGCCAGAGAACCTTCTCCTGGATGAGAAGAACAACATCAGGATAGCAGACTTCGGCATGGCCTCGCTGCAGGTGGGGGACAGTCTGCTGGAAACCAGCTGTGGGTGAGTGTTTTTAAACCGTATAAGATCTAGAAAAGTTGGTGTGTGTGTATGTATGTGTGTGTATGTGTGTGTATGTGTGCGTGTGTGTGGTTAAGTCATGTCACAGTTTCCCTCCTGTTTCTCCACACAGCTCCCCACATTATGCTTGTCCAGAGGTCATCAGGGTGAGTTTTTTCCTTTTTACTTCATGTGATGATAGGAGCATCAATATCCAGATATTTACAATATTCACACAATTTAAACCGTTAATTTTTTTTTTTGATAAGCTGTAATTTATATTGATCTATATGTATTAATTTAGGGCGAGAAGTACGACGGTCGCCGGGCAGATGTTTGGAGTTGTGGAGTCATCCTCTTTGCTCTCCTTGTGGTAAGACCAATCTTCTGATTTCCTTTTTTTTGTTATTCCACCATTTATTGATTTCATATTCCTTCTACATGTTTTTTTCTTTTTCTTCATATTTAATTTTTTCACCCAGGGTGCCTTGCCCTTTGACCACGACAACTTGCGGCAGCTTCTGGAGAAAGTGAAAAGCGGCGTTTTCCACATGCCACACTTTATACCTCCAGACTGCCAGGCTCTGCTCAAAGGAATGATCGAGGTCAACCCGGACAAGAGGCTCACGGTGAGGAGGAGAGAAGCTCTGGGATTTAAAGGGTGTGATTTTGGAAAAAAAACTCAAAGAGCTCAGAGATCAGGGCGTCATCGCTGAACAGTCGTGAAACTTAAAGCTAAATGATAAAATATGTTCATATTTTAATTTAAAAGGTGAAAAGTGAGATTTGGCATTTTAAGAGGTGAGACACTATAAACATGACTCATAAAAGTGAGACACTGAACTGAAGCTGTATTTATTTTTGGTGTACACCTCGTTAGCGTGGTTATGACAAACACATTTGACTGGTGCTGGATTTTAATGAGCAATTTTTTAAAAATAATACATTCTCATCATAATTCTCATCATGAAGCATAATAATGAAGCATTTAAAAGAGAGAAAGAAAAGAAAAAAGCCTGAGGCTCTGTTTTTTTTTTTTTATGTGAGCGAGTTGAACATTGACATGAGAAACGTCACAGAGGGATTCAGGTATGGCTGGAAGGCCCTGAGTTTTTATTTAGCTGTATACAAGACAAAAAAACAATATATAAGGAAGAAGGGAGGTCTCAGTGTGTATGTGTCTAAGGATGGATGGATGAAGGTGGCTGAAAAAAAGAAGGTTGGAGGCGCTGAGCATGAATGAGTCATCTCTTCCCTTTTTTTTTATCTAAATGTCAACTCTCCCATACTGAAGAGTGACGCTTCGAAAAAAAGTGCTAAAATAAATAAATAAATTAAAATCTGTCAGCTCGTAGGATGAGAGGATGAAAAATGGATGAGTGAGTGAAAGGGCGAGCGAGGCTGAAAATAAAGACGTCTGGTCAGTTGAGCTCAAACAGCACAGATTTAATCAAAGCTGTTGATTAATGAGCCTGAAACCAGGTCACACTGTCTGTGTGTGTGTCTGTACTCGGCTCCGTGCAAGTCGATGTGTGTCTGTGGTCAGCATGCACAACAGGAAATGAACCAATGGGACTTTCTCTCCACTGTCTATGTTTGAGAATCCATGAATCTATGCAGCTGGAGATTGCTTTTTAAATAGGACTTTTTCCATGTGGGACCGAAAATTGGAAGACAAATGCTTGAATATCCCTCATTTGTTTAATATTGTCTTTTTTTTTGTTGCCGATTTCAGCTGGAAGCAATACAGAAACACAACTGGTACCAGTAAGTCCAACATTCATATATGTAGCTCGTTTTTTCTCTTTATATTTCCTTATATTTCACAATTATGGAAACAAAGGGAACAGATACTTTATATGTTATATCATATATATATATATATATACAAAATATTTATTTATTTTTATGTATATATATATATATATATAAATATAACAGATACATTCAACACCAAACCATTTTTAAAAATATGCTGGATAAGGTTGGATGTCATTGCACGTGCAGTTTCTTTCCACTTCACACGTTAACTCCATGACGTGTCCTCGTGTCAGGGGGGGTCGCAACGAGCCCTGTCCCGAGCAGCCGCCTCCTCGCCGCGTCTGCGTGAAGAAGGTGGCGTCCCTGACCGAGCTGGACCCGGACGTGCTGGAGAGCATGTCCTCCTTAGGCTGCTTCAGAGACCGGGCCAAACTCACACAGGACCTTACAAGTGAGGAGTGAGTAAATTTAAAAAAAACTTTGAATTTTGAATTTTCAAGAATCCCAAAAATCTCTAATAATCCATTTAGAATGGACGGAATTGTCCAAATGTAATATTTCCAGACTACACGTTATAAAAGTAGTTTTTTTTTTAACGCCTGCCTGTGATTTAAATATAAATGTGTGAAAAGTGTGAATAGGGAAGACATGGATGGTGTGTAGATACATTTTTTTAATAAATCCTCTCTCTCCGTCTCTCTCTCGGCAGGGAGAACCAGGAGAAGATGATCTACTTCCTCCTGTTGGACAGGAAGGAGCGGTACCCCAGCTGCGAGGACGAGGACCTGCCTCTGAGGAATGACTCCGGTGAGGACGCGTTCCCACTTTCACACAAAAAAATATATATATATATATATATTATTTAAAAAAAATTGACATTTCATTTGGCTGATGCTTTTATCTAAAGCAATTACAATAGTGCATTAAAAACAAAAAAAATTAACAAAAAAAAGAGCTATGCTAATTTAAATAAAAAACAAACAATTGTAAAATTATATTACTTTAATCATTCAAAATAATAAATTATACTGATATGTTTCCATCGCCTGACAGACCCGCCCAGGAAGCGCGTGGACTCCCCCATGCTGACCCGTCATGGCCGCTGTCGTCCCGAGAGGAAGAGCCTGGAGGTCCTGAGTGTCACGGATCAGGGGTCTCCCACCCCGCCCCGCAGGGCCCTGGACACCAACGCACACAGCCAGAGGTGCCCAGTCCAAAACAATTGAATAAGTAAATTTTTTTTTTAGGATAGTGATTTTAAGATCCCACTCACCTCAGCGACTCTGGTCTTTTAAAGGTCTCGTTCGGTCAGCGGAGCGTCCACCGGTTTGTCCTCCAGTCCTCTCAGCAGCCCCAGGGTGAGAACTTTATTCTGACTCTATTCATTGTGTGTATGATCCCAAAATGCATTTATTTATTTTTTTTTCTGAAAATCGTGTTGCGGTTATTCTTTGTCGTGTGGTTTATGGTGTGGCCATATGTTTGCAGCAACGTCTGTGTATGATTTTGAGTTTTGGTTCGAGAAAAAAAATGGAGGCCGTCAGCGCCGGACATGCCTCGCCATCATTCTGTCGCATTTTCAGCCATGCACATTTTCATTTCATGGACACACCACGCTGCCTCCTGCCACACAAACACACACCGCAAACTACACACACACACACACACACACACACACACACACACACATATAACTACACCCAGAGTCCACTGGGTGCAGCTGACGGAGGCTTGTTGAAGAATTGTGTCCATGAATCATAGATCATGACCATCACTTTCTCTCCATCCCTCCACTCCTCCTCCCATCTCTCTCTGTCTCCAACATCAGAGCCCGGTGTTCACTTTCAGCCAATCAGAAGTCACCTCCGCCTCCACCTCCTCCAAAGACCCAAAATCCGGGACTGCCACCGCCCCCCGGCCGGCCCGCCCGGCACCCGACCCCAAAACCCAGACCCTGCCCTCAAAGGGTCCTGGCGAGAGGCCCCACCTCCACTCCATGAAGTCCCTCCCACTTCAGACGCCACGCTCGCCATCCCCGTCCCCGTCTCCGCTCCTCTCCCCCATCCCACGCTTCTTCAACTTCCCCTCTCCATCCGTCTTCAAGTCCAAGAACGCACACTCCTCCTCTAACTCGTCTGCCACCCCTCCCCCTCCTGCTGTCTCTCAGGTCACGCCCCAGGGCTCGCCCCTGCCCACCCCGCTGGGCACGCCCGTGCACCAAATCCAGCACCACTCCTCCACCACGCCTCCCTCCTCCTCCTCCTCGTCCTCTTCCTCCAGAGCAGACGGCGGCGGCGGGGCCTCCCTGTCTCTGACTCCGCCTTCCAGCCCGGGCGGCAGCGGCGGGCTGGCTGCCTCAAGCTCCGCCCACTGGAGGACCAGGCTCAACTCATTCAAAAACAACCTGCTGGGCTCGCCACGCTTCCATCGGCGCAAACTGCAAGGTGAACAAATCTATTGTTATTATTGTTATTATTGTTATTATTGTTATTATTGCTTTTATTATTGCTTTAATTATTATTATTATTATGATTATTATTAATACAATCCTGTCGGTTGTGCACTTCCAAGTGAACAAAACCTTCCAAGATTTTTAAAAACTAGTAATTTTTTTTTCTTTTGTTTTAGTCCCCACATCAGAGGACATGTCCAGTTTGACTCCAGAGTCCAGTCCAGAGTAAGTACACACACGTCTCAGAAACATGACTTCATATAAAAAAAACATATATTTGCTAACACTGTTTGTAGGTTGAGTTTTACTTCAATGTGATTTTAAATGTCAGTGAGTCAGTAACGTCTAACTTAAAGTGCAACACAGTGTCTGTTCATTCAAAGAATCTCACGTCACACATGAATATTTCAGACTGGCCAAGAGGTCCTGGTTTGGGAACTTCATCAGTCTGGAGAAAGAGGAGCAGATCTTTGTGATGATCAGAGACAAGCCACTCAGCTCCATCAAGGCGGACATCGTCCACGCCTTTCTCTCCGTGAGTACCGACACCATCTCTCCACTCTCCATTCACAAATATACATTTTATATCTTTTCATCTTTTCTTTTGCCCCCGCAGATCCCGTCCCTCAGCCACAGCGTGGTGTCCCAGAACAGTTTCCGGGCCGAGTACAAGTCGTCCGGCGGCCCTTCTGTCTTCCAGAAGCCTGTCAAATTCCAAGTATTATTCTTATTCTTATTCTTATTCTTATTCTTATTCTTATTCTTATTCTTATTCTTATTCTTATTCTTATTCTTATTCTTATTCTTATTCTTATTATTAATTCTTGTTGTTATTATTATTTTTGTTCCTCTGTAGGTGGACATCGCTTTCTCAGAGGGAGAGAGAGAGCGAGAGAGAGAACGAGCCGAGAAGGAAGGAAAAAGAGAGATGGGCATCTACAGCGTCACCTTCACGCTAATGACAGGTAGAGGAACATTATACTTTGTGCATGGAAACATTATTACTATTTTATTTTATCTTAGTGGAGATTAGTAACTGAGCTGAGAGGATTTAGATTAAAGGTCTCAAACTAAAAAAATTGCGGGTTTTTAAAAAATAATCCTGGATTATATGGAGTATAATATAAATTCATATTTGTTTTCAGTTTTTTGCATATTTATTTAGGGTTTTCAATTTTACCACTTTCACTTTCCATTTTCAGACGTCAGGACTTACAGTATTAAGAAAAATAATATAACAATAATAATAAAAACTTTTTTAAATAATTGCCGTGTTTGATTCTGATTTTTTTTTCCTCTCAGGTCCCAGCCGCAGATTTAAACGAGTGGTGGAAACCATTCAGGCTCAGCTCCTGAGTACTCACGATCAGCCTTCTGTGCAGGCACTGGCTGGTGTGTAACACAAACACAGACTTACACACACACGCACGCACACACGCACTCACGCACACACACGCTCACCTGTGGTTGGTCTGTCATTGATCAGATGAGAAGAATGGTCAGCTGTCCCGGCAGCCCAGCACTCCGTCGCGTCAAAACTCCCGGCGTTCCGAGAGCGGATCGGATCGGCCGGAAAAGGAGCGCGCGGCGGACGCAGGAACAGGAAGTGGAACAGAAAGTGGAACAGGAAGTGTAAGTGGCAGTAGCACGGCCTTACAGAGGCGAGGGTCAGGGAAGGACAAGACCAGACTCCTGTCATCGTCCAATGGGACGCAGTCTCATCCCTGAAACAGGAATCTGTGGCAGAGAGGCCCTTTCTTGCCTCCTCCCATCTGTCCTTCTTTCCTTGTCTCCTCTCCTGTTTCCTTACGTTCTGCCTTTTGCTTCCTGACATTACTCCTCAGCTATGGGATGGAGGAGGAGGAGGAGGGGGAGGAGGAAGGGGGGTTGTTTTATTTCTTTTTTTTTTCCTTGAAGCTGATCCGAGGATATGATGGAGAGACTGATCTTCAAGGACCTACGAGGACAGCCTTGCCCCAAGGGGACGAGTTTAAAAATGAAAACGGAGGATTTTCTGGGGAAAAAAGTCCCAACATAACAGAGAAATATGGAGAAAAAAAAGTCACAGCCAGGGATACACAGATTTCATCCACACCGACAAATCCAGAAAAGCACATTTCCTTCAAATCCAGCAGGAAACATCCCACCAGTCAAAAAGGATTCAAGGCATTCTCATGTATTATTTCCTGTTCCGCAATAATGTGGAACCACCTGGATTCTCAAGTTCTCCTCTGCACCACCTGACCAAACGTCTGATAAGTCACATGACGACCAACCCGCTCCCGAAGACAAAATGTCTGTTCTCAAGCATGGCCACAAAAAGGACGACGTCTTTAAAAAAGAAGGATTTATAGGGATAGAATTATAGAATCTTAGCGATTGAAGTGGATTTTTATCTGCAAATAATTAACAGCCCAAAAAAGCAGTTTGTAAAACAACACGGGGGAGAGATGATGGAGAAATTGGACCATGGAATGTGGCCCGGTAGCCAGGTAAAAATCCGGACTGAAACTTTTCCTAGAGTGTATGAGAAACGTCATAGTCCCACATTTATTTCTGAACTACACTGATAAAGCTACGATACCGTATTGCCTTTTAACGGAGGAGGAAAAGTGGATGGTTAGTTAGACTGGGTCCAGTTGGTGGACTCTCACGAGTAGACACCCCCACTAGAAGAAAGATGAGGATGATAGAGGATAGAAACAGAAAGGAATATAACTAAGAACAAGTTGCAAAAAAACCTCTAGAGCAAAAGACAATGAAAGTCGTTTCGTTTTTTTTTTTTTTTTTTAGCATTTAGTTTTCATGCAACATTGATCTTTACACATATATACACTGAAAGAAATCCTGTTGGTCAGAGTTTGAATGTGTTCATAATAATATTAATATTAATATGCAATTTAAAAAACTAACCAGATCCACCTCTAGATTGTTATTGTTATAGCAAAAGACAATGAAAGTCGTTTCGTTTTTTTTTTGTTTTTTAGCATTTAGTTTTCATGCAACATTGATCTTTACACATATATACACTGAAAGAAATCCTGTTGGTCAGAGTTTGAATGTGTTCATAATAATATTAATATTAATATGCAATTTAAAAAAAACTAACCAGATCCACCTCTAGATTGTTATTGTTATTGCCTCATGTTAACTTTAACATTTAAACATTTCAGTGCATCTTCATATCAGGAAGAGCATCTGTAGCGAGGATGAAGGATGACTGTGACCGACATCTCTTTCAGTGGATATATATATATATGTGCATATAAAATAACCAAATCTGTGCTTAGACTGAGAGGAAAATGAAAAAATACATGAAATGACCAGTACTTTCAAATGGTGGAAATGTGGAACTGACCTAAAAAACAAGGCTGGTCCAGTAGTTTTTCAGACCCACAAATTAGCCAAGCAAAACCCCTTTCGATGTTTCTTTTTTTTTGTTGTTTGACAATAGAGGCTGAAAGATGGAAAAAAAAAAAAAACCCGACCCCTCCGCCTCTGAATGGAGAGGTAGAGGGAGGACGAGGACAGATGGGGGGAAAAAAGACTTGGGTGTGTCCTCTCACAGGGGGAGAGGGGAGGGGGAAAGGAAAACTCAAGCCACATGTAAAGAATGAAATGTAGCTTCTTTTTTTTCCATTGTTTTTCTTCTTCTTCTCTGCTCTGGTCTTTCTGTGTGTGTGTGTTTTTTTATATATATATATGTGCCACCAGCAAAAACAAAATAGGAAGTGTGGCGCCAACCATCTGAATGTCAAAAACTTTCTTTGAAATGATTGCAAGACTGTAAAAAATATTTACGTTCCATATATTTATTGAAAATGTATTTATTTATTTATTTATTTATTTATTTCAAGTCTTTGTTGAATGTGATTTATTTTTTGTCAATGGATCAGCACAGGCTGTTCTTCCTTGAGGAAAATGAAAAGTTACCTCTCTCTCTCTCGCATGGCCGGCGGCTTTTAGTCGCGCACCGAACGTTTAAATTATTCATGAACATTGAGGCAAAAACGGATGTTCTTTTATTGTCATTTTCATTCCCTGTGAAACAACAGCCCATCGAAACCCATTTCGCATTTCCTGATTGACTTTAAATGGTCCCAATTACAGTCTTGTGATTTTATTTTATTTTGTTCCCCCTTTTTGTGTAAGTGGAGGCTTTTGTTCTCAGTGAGGCCCCCTATACTGAACCCCACTGGTTATGTGTACTCTTCAGAAAGGTCAGAGGTCAGGTGAAGCTTTAGCGTTTACACAAAAACACATTTACGAAAGGAAGATATATATTTTTTTCTTTTACACACACATGGTCAGAGTCAGTTTCACCTACATCCACTTTTTAGAGGGCAAGCTCGTAGTTTAAGGGCAGAAACGGGAAAAGAGAACAAACAGCTTTTTCTCTCTCTGAGAAAATGACACAACGGGACCCGCGGCGTACTTGCGGCTGAACGCATCCCGCTTTCTTAATTCTCCTGTTGAAAGAAATCTCACCCCTCCCTCCCTCCCTCCCTCCCTCCCTTCATCCTCCTTTATCCACCCATTCACATGTGCTACCCCCCCTCCTTCATCGTCTTTGTATCTCTTGAATCCTGCTCCATGCCCATCCTTGTCCCAAACTGCACATATCTCACCCCCTTATATAATCAACGACCCCCCCCCTCCTCCTCCCTCCTTGTATACATTTTATACACCATATACTTCAACGCAGGTGCTGTATACATTTGTATACGCTGTATGCTCGTCTCTGTCTCCATTGTATGCCATCCATATCTATGTAGCATTCACTATCTTTTAATCGACATTGTAGTCACCGTACCATTATCGCTCATTCTTCTTCTGCAGATAGAGTTGTGCGACTGTAATCTCTCGCCTCATGCCCAAGCACCCCCCCCCCCCCCCCCCCCCCCCCCCCCGCCCCCCCCCCCCCTCGTCACCTTGTGGCGTTTTGCTTTTTCACTCCGGAGAAATTCACCAAGACAGGAAGAACTCGACGGATGACGGGGAGGAGTTTGTTTGTGAGTGTGTGTGTGTGTCTTTATGTGTGCGTGTGTGTGTGTGTGGGGAGGGTGGGTCGAGAAAACACAGTTAATGATGACATCAACGACAAAAAGAAATGTCTGTAGTATAATTACAAAAAAAGGAAAAGTGCACTATTATGACAACAATTATTATTGCCTGTGAGAAATACTGACCAATAAACAACAATGGAAATATATATATCTATATATATGTTGTGTCTGTGCTTCGGTGATAGAAAAAAAAATATTATGGTATAGTTAACTTGTGAAGCAGGTAAATATATATAAGAAAAAGAAAGTATGCAGCTTTAGTGTTTTTTTTTGGCTGTTACTAGCTTCTGTTTAGCAGGAACCGCTCCATTCATTATACAACTTAGAATATGTATATCATTTATAAAGTTTATCTAAATTAAAGTAAATTAAAGTATTAAAGTACATTTATTAAGTGGGATCATTTACTAATCATTTTAAGGAACGAGTGTGCGAAATTAAAATTGAAACCGGGCAGGGCAACACAAAAAAAGTGAGAATGTTATTTTTTTTTTTATCTTTTACAGAAAGATGTACGTCACTTCCCCTGACTGCGTGTGGCGTCACTAACTGCTTCCTTTCGGGAGAATATAAAAAGTAGGAGATCGAACGCACATGATTTACATTTCTTCCTTTATTTACGTCACGGTTTTTGCATAAACCTTTGATAATAATAATCCATATGTGTGTTCATCTAATGATCTTTTAACGATGCTGTACGGGATGAAGATGAACATATAATAATCCGGCCCACAGTGGCGTGTGCGCGCGCTCCTCGTTGGATTGTGGGCGGGACTCGTCTCCTCCCCCTCGTCTTCGGCCCATCTCTGCACCCCGGCCCCGGCGAAAGCTCCGCGTCAGGACCCCGGTGTTCAGGCTCCGACCCGCGTCCCCCACCGAGAGACGGCTCAGGTAAGAGAGGACCCGCCCGGTGTGTGTCTCCGTTTGTGTATGGTTCCGCGCGTGTGCGTGAGTGTGTGAGTCCGCGGGTGTGTCTGTGTGCGGCGCTGAGCATGAACGGAACCACTGTGTGAAAAACAGAATGGGCTGAAAACAAGACTCTCTTTCACACAACCGCTAGACGGACACACAAGCACACACACACACACACACACACACACGCACGTGTGTTGGGTGCTTTGCAATGTGGATATGTTGATTCGGCAAAACACACACACACACAAACACACAAGGATGGACAGTGACGACATGCTCTAACTATTTTCGTTGATAAAACTGCTTAGAACTCGCCCACTATTCGTGCGTTTGCTTTATTAAGTGTTAAATGTGTAAAGAAACAAACAATTAACTAACTGGTAGGTGCGTGTGTCTGTGTCGGTGTGCGCATGTGCGCGTACTCTTCAGTAACAATGTGATGTTTCCTGTTAGCTAATGCTGTTAGCAGGTGTTGTGCTAACAGGCTTTAGCCTCCTTTGTGTCTGTTTTGTACGCGACGGAATGCAAACAGTGTATAGCAGCAGGTGTTTGAAGTCTGTGTTCGTTTTCCACAAATTAACGTGATAATTAGCACCTGTGCTTTTCCTGCTACATGTGCTGAGACTTCATATCCCTAATTGGCACCAAGCCAACTTCAGTGTGTGCTTTTTTTCGGGGGGGCGTTAAGATTTGGTTTTATTGTTAGACAGAAAATCAGGGATACTTTATTTATGATGGTTGGCTTAGTGTGTGTATTTAGAATTATATAAAGACGTGTGTGTGTGTGTGTGTGTCTCCTTCAGGATCTCTGCTGCCCTTTTCTTTATTTCTGCTCTGGCAGGTAAAACCTGTTTATCAGGTATTTGTTATTTGTTATTTGTTGTGTTGATTGTGTTAGTAAAAGCCTTCTGGGCTATACAATGTCTCCAGGACATAAAAATGTTAGAATTTGGACACTTTCTGCTTATTAAGGGTCAGGACTCTGCAGTATTGGCTTCAGCTGGCCCTGTCCGGTCCTGTACAGGAGAATCCAAGTACACACTCATCACAGAACAACAAGTGTTAACAGTTAACGCACAAATGCAAATGGTGTGGAGTTTGTCCTCCCACCGCCATTCTCGCTCACAGTCGAGCACCAGCAGTGAAATGCCGCTGTGGGACGTGAGAAATGTGCAACAATCAGTCTGCCGCACGCACACGCACACGCACAAGCACACCACACCACACCACACACACACACACACACACACACACACACACACACACTGGCAAACGATCTCATTGGGATTATAATGTTTTGATCTACTTTCTACAGGTTGTGCGACTGCTATTGTCTAGTTGTCATGTCGTCGGGCACGACGCCTCAATTATCTCGCCTCAAGTGGTTACACGGGTTGTGAAGGGGCTAGAAAACAAACCAAACCTGCATGGTGACACAACCCCAGTGTGTGAAAGTCGGTGTGATGGATTAAAGTGCTGCTGTTTGAATGAGCCACTGCAAATCTGTGGAGCAAAATGTGTGTGTCCAGATTAATAGAAGCGCTACACAAACAACATTTACCAGATTAACCTCTGTAGACCTGATGATGGTGTAATTGTCTGAAACTGTAGTCATGATTGACGTTAACCTCGTGCACACTTGCATGGCAACATGATATTTCACAGGTGCATGGTAAATAAGAAATGTTATATACACAACCGTGTCAATAATGGCGACAACAAAAAAACAAGCCACACAACAGAGTTGGAGTGCGGATTTTACTCGGCATTCCTGGAGCTGTGACAGGATTCGATGAAACAACAGCATTCCACTGACACATTCAATTACACAAGTCTTGTCACACAGATCATGTATACAACCCAACACACCGCACTGAGCTGCTGTTATGCACAATGTCATAAAATAAAGGTTTAAATAGCTGTTTTGCTAAATTGCTAAGTCGTAGGCTTTAATTATATTTATTCTAAAACAGATTAAATAGGTGACATGAACTCTCTAAGATGAATTGTGGTATTGTTTGACCTCCCCCTCCCCCCATTTCTCCCGTTTTCATAGCAATGGCAGAAGCCCACCAGGCTGTGGCATTCCAGTTCACCATCACTCCAGAGGGTATTGATCTGCGGTTGTCCTATCAGGCCCTGAACCAGATCTACCTGTCCGGGGTCCGATCATGGAAGAAACGAGTCAGCCGCATACGGGTGAGCATCATGCGAAATCTGTGTGTTTGTGTGTGTGTGTGTGTGTGTCCTATGGATACACATTGTAGTGTCACTAGTTGGAAGAGGTGTGTGTGTTTGGGGGGGTGGTTGTCATGTATGAGGAAGCTGAGGAGTAAATTCCCACCTGTTTACGTTAGGAATGATGAGCCTCTCCCAACTTGTGCTAACACACGTGTCGTCGTCCCCGCAGAAACAAGGCTGTTCATATGAACGTGTGCAGTTGTGTGTAGTTGTCCATTCTCAGATCTCTTTCACATGCCACAAAATGCCCAGTTTTCAGATGGGGTGTATCTGTGCTGTGTTTTATGGCTGTTAGATAAGATAGTACTTCATTTATCCCAAAGATTTTTTTTGCTAGAGTCGAAAATACAAAATAAAGTAAAAATAGCTGTACAGTACAAAAAAGTGCTCATCTTACATGCTGTAATTTATACTGTACAAACATCCCAGTTTGCATACAGTATTTGCTTAAAATATACATACAACCCCCATATATACATTCCTTTGATTATTTTACCTATATATATATATACATATTTAAATGTTTTATATATATATATATATATATATATATATATAATCGGTTCTACATCCACTTATTTGTATATAATACCTGTTTATCTGTATATTATTTATAGCGTTCCGTTGCGCTTCTTTCGTTGGCTTTGTACCTAAACTGTGCACAATGACAAAAATTAATCTAATCATAAAAAAAAAAATATTGACTTATGTGAAGTGATGTTAATGTGGAAGTTTTTATTTTTTTACTTCTATCGTGACACAAGTTTCTTCTTCTGTGGTAACAGAACCGGGTGATTAAGGGCGTGTACCCCGCCAGCCCTTCCTCTTGGCTCTTTGTGGTCATCGCCATCCTGGCCACCATGTACACGCGCTCAGATCCCAGCATGGGCCTCATCGCCAAGATACAGCAACACCTGCCGCTAAGGTACACTCGGACACACACTCACTCAGACACACGCAGAGCCAAGTTTCATGGGTATCAGGAAAGACGTCACACTGAGAGAATAAGTAAACGACAAGAAAAGACATGCGAGAGTTGGTGGCTCCCACCGTACGAGGCCCTCAAGGGTCTCGACGCCAGTGGTGATGAGGAACAATAATTCGTTATTTTTTTATGCACATTATTATACATTCCACATATTATACATCTCCAAATTAAACATCCTTCAAAAGTGCACTATCACTACTGAAAGTAAATATAACTGAAAGTCACAGATTTATAGGCCAGTAAAGAAAGTCTGGTTAAAGTTTGACTGATCCAACCAAAGTTGTGAGTAACATGTACACCTGAATAATTCTGGAACAGTGTGGGTGTGGTGTGTCGGCTTCACCTTTGCCCCACATTTCTCACACTTCTCACTAATTATTGCTTTTGGTATATAGACCATTTGCTGCCTCGCAGTGTGCGTCATACACCCACCTGTCACATTTCCGCTGATGACATGCGACACACACTTGTTTTTGCTTGTCATTATATGCAGCGTCATGTTGAATCATAGTTTTGCAGTATATCGTATACATTTATTTTCCACACACGTTTATGGAGACTGACAAGACGTATTTCGTTGTTCCATATATCTATCTATATATAAATCGAAATCAAGTCATACTCAAACATTTAAATAAAATGTTTTCTGTATAGCCCTATATTCATAAACTATAATTTACCTCATAGGGCCCCTGAATGTGGGTCACCCCTCAAAAGGGGTAAAAATAGAAAAAAAAAAACGTATACTAATGAAAAAATCCTCATTTCATATGGAAAAATATTGGAGGAAAAGATTTTGTTTCCAGTATTGACAGGAATAAAAAGGATGCTGCGTGTACAGAGCAAAATATATGAGAGATGAATGATAAAGATGCTGTTTCAGGCTGGTTCTTTAGTTGCTACGGTGCTTTTTCTGCCCCCTGCTGGTTGTCATGGTGCATTACACGCTTCTCTGGCGTTTGAAATTGCATTTATAATAACATTGAATGCATACTTTTATGAAACACAAGCCTATCAATCGATCACTAACTCTATATATATATATATACTCTATATATCTCTCTATTGCCCCTGCGCAGCCTCCACGGGTCCCTCAGCGCCCAGGGTCAGACCATGTTGTCGGCGCTGGTCTTCAGCACTCTGCTGTGGCTCTCGCTCATCCTCGCCCTCAGGTTCTGCCTCAAGCTGCTGCTCTCGTACCACCAGTGGATGTTTGAGCAGCACGGCCGAGTCTCCAACACCACCAAAGTCTGGGTGGTAAGAAAATATAATATAATATTTTATATATATATATATATCTGATTGCACCACGTGAAAGCTTTACAAAAGCCAGGGGCTTTAAACCCATCACTTTAAATATAATTTAGGCACTGCAAATACTACTACTAATAATAATTCATTATAAATAATGTTTTTATTTTAAATATCCCTGTTTGTCCCAGACTCTGCTGAGGTTGTTATCAAGCAGGAAGCCTCTGCTCTACAGCTATCAGACGTCGCTGCCTCACCTTCCTGTTCCTCCCATCAAAGACACACTGAACAGGGTGAGTGTGTGTACACATTGACACACCCTCCACACACATTGTGCGTTCACTTTCACACCTTTGTTGACCTTATGATGAAATGACCCAATAAAGTAAAGAAACATATTGTGTCTCCGTCTCAGTACCTGGACTCGGTGCGCCCCCTCCTCTCTGAGTCCGAGTTCAAACGCATGACTGAACTGGGAAATCAGTTTGAGTCCAATCTGGGAAACCGTCTCCAGCGCTACTTGAAGCTAAAAGCTCTGTGGGCCACAAACTATGTGAGTGTACTGTACAAACGCATACACACACACCTTTGTGAAGACATTTTACAAATATCGTGCGGTTTCCCAGTAATAAAGGGGATACCCAAAACCAATTCTGTCCTACTGCACTTTACAAAATATACATTTATAGTAGCTTTAACTATAAATAAACCGTTTTTGAAAGAGTTTGATAATGTCCAGGTAGATTTAAGATGCATTAAGATTTAACCACAAATGAAATGCTCTGTTTTGGTTCCAGGTGAGCGACTGGTGGGAGGAATACATTTACTTGAGGAGCCGCGGTCCTCTCATGGTCAACAGTAACTACTACGGCATGGTAACAATGAATAAAAACAACAGTTTTATATGTATATATATTTCTTACCGCAGGAGAGCGTTTTTTTTTTTGTTGTTCGTTCTGTTGCTTGTGCCTATCCTTTATTTCCTTCCTGGGATATTTCTCTCCTGACGTTTTGCTTTCCATATTATTTAGATTCATAGATAATATTTAGTTTTGAACCTAACGTCCTCTACGCCTCACCAGGACTTCCTGTACGTGACCCCGACCCCGGTGCAGGCTGCCAGAGCAGGTAACACCATCACCGCTCTGCTGCTGTACCGCCGCAAGGTGAACCGAGAGGAGCTCAAACCGGTGAGGCCGCATTCACCTCTGCACAGTGGATGGATTTGTGGAGTTTGTGTGTCTGTCTGGTGGCTATTCATTAATATATACATTGCTAAAGATTTTTTTTTCTTTATAATTAATTATATATAAAATAAGTCACCCTGTTGGTAAAAAAAAAAATGCTTTATATATATTTATATTATAATACATAATATAATGATGTATGTATTTTTCTCTGTGTGTGAAGAGTCGTGTTCCAGGTACTGTCATCCCTCTGTGTGCAGCTCAGTGTGAGAGGATGTTCAACACAACACGCACTCCAGGAGAAGAGACAGGTAACACACAACCACACACACACACACACACACACACACACACAAACACATTTCCTACTGTTAAACAAAGTTTTTGTCCCACACATTCGGTTTGGTTTTATAATTCAATAAAATTCTATTTCTATATCTCAAATCACAAATACATTGGCCACCGTGGGCTTGTTCCACCTGTTTTTTTTTTTTTTTTTTTTTTTTTTTTTTTAGCAATTTTTTTTTTTTTTTACCAAATTTGACAAACACCATAAACCCAAGATAAATTGTCCCCCTACACTCGACCTCTCAGAGGCCCTCGCTCATCACCTACCTTAAAAGCACAAGAAGTTGCTCATCCACTCAACTGCCACTTTTCTGTAAAGCCCCCGGCACACGGGTGCATAACATGAAAATCCTGTGGATGACAACTTTAAAGTAGAAATGGAAAACAAATACACACACACACCCCCTCCTCAATCCTCAACTTAATTAGCACATTTTTATTAAATCTATGAAAATCTATGAAATCTATCTGTCAGAGCAGATGAATGATGATGGTGATTTCCCCCCCCCCCCTGTTCTCCACAGACGTGCTGCACCACTGGCAGGACAGTGAGTTTGTGGCCGTGTACCACAAAGGACGATTCTTCCGCCTGTGGGTGTACCGGGCGGGGCGGCTGCTGTCCCCCCGGGAGATCGAGTTCCAGGTCCAGAGGATCCTGGACGACCCGTCGCCCCCCCAACCAGGGGAGGAGAAACTGGGAGCCCTCACAGCTGGAGACAGGTAGGAACATCTCATCCATCACCTCTCTCACCTTTCTGAAAATGTTATTGGCTGAATGTGTGATTTATTTATTTTTAAGGTCAAAGGTTCACCCTACCAGATATGCAAATACTGTTGTTGTCATTTAATAATGCGTGTTTTGTTCTGGAGTCTGCACACGTGCCTGATGTTGTATTGCAGGCAGATGAGGCTTCTGGTAACTAGGAGGCAGCAGAGTACTGCAGCCGTATGCTCTCACTCTGGAGATGATTGCAGTCAGCCAATAGCACGACTTTATTGTCCATCAAGATTATTATTGTTTGGAGGAAGAGGAGTTTCCTGTCTGTGATTTTCACATTTACAGTATGATATGAAAAAAAAAGATCTTGTGTGGTAAAAACATTACAGAGTCATCCTGATTTGTTTTTTAGCCAATTCAGCGTGGTGGTCTGCTGTGATTTATTTTATTTTTTTTAATGGGCCATTATCCGTAGAACTGGACCTTTTTAAACAGCGTCTGATTGGGTTAGTCTTTAAGAATTGTCTGTTTGTGATGATAACGTTGTCGCCTCTCACGTTGTCGCCACGTTTCCAGGATTCCGTGGTCTCACACGAGGAAGCAGCACTTCAGCTCTGGCATCAACAAGCGATCCCTGGACGCCATAGAGCGGTCGGCCTTCTTCGTGACGTTGGACGATGAAGAGCAAGGCATGATGGGAGACGACCCGGCCGGAAACCTGGACCGCTATGCGAAGTCCCTGCTCCACGGCAAATGTTACGACAGGTGGGAAGAAATTCTGTGGTCATTTGGGGAAAAACACTACACAAAATAATACAGAATAAAAATTTAAATGAGGACCATTGTACTTTTGAAAGTTTTAATCCTCTAAAACCATTTATTCAAGATTCAAGCATTTATTGTCGAATGTAGATTGTACATTGAAATTCTTGGAATGCTGTCCCCTCTCAGAAGTAATAATAATAATAAAAATATAAATAAAAAGTTGAAATAACAACAAAAACATTTAAAATAAATAAATTCTGTTAGAAAAGAAAAATACACAGAAGTAAATAAATGGCAGTGCAAACACCAGCAAACGGTGAAATAAGTAGTCCAAAAAAAGTAAATGTGTGCAGATTATCCTATGCCAGTGTGTGTGTGGTGCTCCAAAAATGCGCAGGGGAGTAAACACCAGTGCAAAAAAGTAGAGATCCTTTTCTTTTGCATGTTCTGACTATTACTTCATCCCTTGTTATGAAACATCTGGCTGTCATAGTTCAGGCCAACAATGTGTCTATTTTAAATGTCACAGCTGAGTTGGGGTCTGGCCTTCCGTCTTTTTAAAAAAAATAAATGGCCTCAAATACGTCACTGAAATGCTTTTGAACACATACAGCATTCATATTCCATATACGGCTTGGTTTCCTTCTTCAAGATCCCCCTCCCCTCCCCCCAGGAATAAATCCAACCAACGACTCAAATAAAACCACTGGAAACATGGATTTATGATTATTCACCCAAACATAATCACTTCATATTAAACATGACAAATATAAACGCCAAATGAAAATCTCAAATATTAAATGCACACTTTTAACAGCATCTCATCTCTCCCCTGTTGTGCGTCTGTCTCTCAGGTGGTTCGACAAGTCCTTCTCCATTGTCATCTTCAAGAACGGGAAGAGTGGCCTTAATGCGGAGCACTCCTGGGCCGACGCTCCCACTGTGGCTCATCTATGGGAGGTGGGTCCATTGTAAATGACCAGGACTAATATTTCTCATTCATGAGATTAAAAAAAATGAATAAAATAAAACGGCGAAAAAAAGAAAATGTGACCTGCGATAATTCATGCAGCAGGATGATATTTTGCTTAAATCGGGAGCGCATCATAAATAAAAAATGAGAAAATATTTGAAATGCATCTCCAGTGTGAGGTGGCATGATTCAGCCTGCGAACCAGAAATAGCTCACGTGGTTGTTTATTGAGCGGTGGGAAGAATGCGTTGACTCATTCTTACTTTTTATTCTACCAACCCACATGTCCGTTTCTAATACTGTGGGAGAGAGACGCAATGGATAGTCCCAAGAACTTCCCACCCGCTGGTCTGATAACACAAACACAGGACTTTCCCCCATGAGCAAGCTGTCAACCAGTCGAACAGAGGCAAATAAATAGGAAAGGCGTTCACTAGCTAGTCTTGTGTCATTTCTCAAAATAGATATAAAGAAGATATTTAAAAGTGAAGGGTTGAATTATGTCCACCCTAATACATTTCCATGGGTGGGTGTGGGTGGTGTGTTTTTGGACGTAAATGTGTGATTTTCTCTCCTCTAGTACACCCTGGCCACAGATGCCTTCCAGCTGGGCTACACCGAGGACGGACACTGTAAAGGAGAGGTGGACCGCTCCCTGCCCCAACCTCAGAGGCTTCTCTGGGACGTCCCAGCTGAGGTACGCCAACCCTGTGGTGTGTGCGCGTGTGTGTCGCTGAGCACCTGATTGTTTACAGCTGTCGTGACGTTGCGTGGTTGTGAAATGTTTTGGAAACGATCAAAAATGATTGACTAAGTGTGTAATGGCTGCTGTTAAAAAAACAAACATTTATAATAAGAGGGCATGCATGTGCATTATGACCCTTATTGAGGCATTGAGTTCATGGCTCATAAAATATCGGTGAACTTTTGGTTCTGGCTCAAATGACCTGGACCATCATATCTTTTCACCATCTGGGTGTTTTCTTCCTCCCTCCGCTATTATTTCTTCTGTTTATCTGCTTCCACAACCTTGCTTGACCCCAGACTTTTTTTTTATGGTTTATTTGAAATCCCATTAAACTCATTAAGTTAAAAAAAAAAATGGTTTATATCGCTGGACAGGAGGGTGGTGTTATCCTGTTAACGTCCTGTCAGAGTGAAAGCGGCGTGGAAGGGAGGCCCCCTGAGATGCCTGTTGTGCTTTTGTACCCAGAGGGAAGAGAATGTGAGAGACGTCGACCTCAGTTAAACTCCCTCTTCCCTTTCTCTTTTTTTTTTTAAACAAGGCAAAGACATTTGTTTTATAATCACTGCATGCACATGCATAGTGAATACTCGTGCACAATTGAGAAATCGCATTTCCACCAGCCGCCAAGCTGTGAAATGTATAAATGTTCTCGGTAGCATTATCTGCGTTTTTTGCTTTGACTTTAACTCGGGCAACGGTCCAGACATGAATCTCTGGAGCTCATGCCTGGGGAGAGAAAAAAAAAAAAGGGTATTTCTTGGAACAGGGGGACGAAAGAAGAAAACGGAAGGAAAGTGAAAGTCACTACTTTCAGTGTTGTTTTTATTTTCCCTTTTATTATTGAGGAGCACTTTCTTCTACTTGGCTTGTTGGCTGTGATTTTTCACTGCTCTGTTACATTTGGTGTGTCATCACTGTAATGATTTGTTGAAACAAGCCTTTTTTTTTTTTTAAATGTTATATCCAGATTTTTTTGGTTCCTCTCTCAGGTTCAGGCTCAGGTGGAGTCCTCCCTGACAGTGGCCCGGGCCGTGGCCGACGACGTGGACTGCCACGTCTTCCCCTTCAGGGAGTTTGGCAAAGGACGCATCAAGAAGCTTCGCATCAGCCCGGACGCGTTCATACAGATCAGCCTGCAGCTGGCATACTACAGGGTAACACACACACACACACACACACACACAGTGGCAGAGTTGTGTGTCTCTCCTTCTCTAACCTGGTCCTCCCCCTGGCCGGCAGGACCGTGGCGGTTTCTGCCTGACCTACGAGGCGTCCATGACCCGCCTGTTTAGGGAGGGCCGCACGGAGACGGTGCGCTCCTGCTCCAACGAAAGCTCCGCCTTCGTCAAAGCTCTGGAAAGTGGAGAGGTACCGATCCACTTCCTGGATTCTTCTTCTTCTCTTTTTTTTTTCAATCCTTTAAACCAGGGCCTAGGACCCGCCCCAAACGGACCCCCTACTATATAGAAAAATGTGTTTTCAGTGCATTCAATACGAGGCTATTCAACAAAAAAAAATCTAATATAAAAAAAAATGGTCTCGTCAACAAAAAATTCCGTGGACCACCTGTTGAAGACCTTGGCTTTAAATGAAAAGCTAAAACTCTAGGCCATAATCTACCGCTGACCTCCTGAAAAATCACCAGACAATTTTAGATTTGGATTTCTAGGAGATTTCATGCTTTTACTCGCGATTTTATGTCCGACAGACAGTGGAACATCTGAAGACGCTGTTCCGGCGGGCTTCAGAAACTCATCAGAACCTTTATCGGAGGGCCATGACGGGAGCTGGGATCGACCGCCACCTCTTCTGCCTCTACGTGGTGTCCAAGTACCTGGGGGTGGAATCCCCATTCCTCAAAGAGGTCAGCCAGTACATAAAAAAAAAATCATTTAATGTACAGTGTTATTTGCTATCTCCATAAATGATTGATATACTCTTGCTTTGTTTTGAAATGTTTTCCCGCAAGTTAGGTTGTCGCCTTCAACTCCCCTCCTCCCTCTTTTTCTCCTCCTCCTCCTCCAGGTCCTGTCGGAGCCGTGGCGTCTCTCCACCAGTCAGACTCCGGTTCAGCAGATGGAGCTGTTCGACCTGAAGAACCACCCGGACTTCGTGTCCCTGGGCGGCGGCTTCGGACCTGTGAGTACCGCGCCGGGTCGCGGGATTTTCCCCCGATGAATCGCACACCGTTCAACAACTAACTCTGTGGTCCCGTCAGGTGGCTGATGATGGTTACGGGGTCTCGTACATCATTGTGGGCGAAGACATGATCAACTTCCACGTGTCATCCAAACACTCCTGCGCGGAGACCGTGAGTACATGTGACATCATCAAGTTTTTTTGGAATAACAATCCTCTATAACGGGGTGTCTTTCAGTATCTCTGACATGCATTTCCTGTGACAATAATGAACTTCCTGTTGTCTCTCGCCTTTCGTCTGGCGGTGTCTCATTGTGACATTTAGTCTCCGACCACAGAGTCCATGAGACGGCAGCAGGAAGTGTGCAGAGCTTCGCTCTGTGTTTTCACTTCCTCTCCATATTGTTACGCACCCGGTTCATTAATCGGATTATCTGTAATCTAGTGATTTTCCATGAATGAATGAGTATGTCCCTCTCTCTGGTTTCCTTCAACGCAGGACTCCCACCGGTTTGGAGCTCAGATCAGTAAAGCGCTCAACGACATCATGATTCTCCTCACTCCCGACCCCAAATCCTCAAAAGTGGCCCCGGCTCAGTCGAAGAGGCTGCCCTGAGACCTGAAAAAAATCAAATCAAAGGGAGATTTTGGCCAGCTGATGTCAGACAGATTTATTCATCTAAACCCCTCCTCTCTGAGGCATTAACACATTCATTTAACTCAATTTATTTTTTTTATTTTTTTTTAGCATTAACACAAATACACAGATGATTTTAGAAGCTGCAGACAAAAAAAAACCCTCTAGTCTCTCTAAGAATATGAAACCTGTCGGTGGTGAATTTTTAGTGAGAAAGAGGAAGTGAAAGGAGCTCATTAATAAAAAAAAAAAGAAGAAGAAATGGAAAGGAAGAATAAACACTTCCTAAATCTGCGTTCACGTGAAGGGATTTTTTTTTGGGGGGGGGGGGGGATCCGC